>SNQJ01S0053062.1:0-13553 GCA_010110895.2 Picea sitchensis
ATTGTTTACAATACAATATACATATAGGAGCCAGCGACATCCAAAACCCTAACCCAATGACCTGGATTAGTCCAAAACCCTAATTCCTTAACCGGAAATAGAAAACCATCGGCAACAACCATGTGTCGAAAACCACCTAATACCATGTGGTCCCGAAAATATGTTGGCCCGGCGAAAATATGTTGGCCCAAAAAAAAAATTTCGGGGGCGCTGCCCCCAAACCCCCCTACACCCCCCTCTAACCCCCCTGCGCGCCCGACGTAGGCGCTCAGACACTACTACTCATGCAAAGAATATAACACATACCCAACAACAACAACATGTCCATACAACCTGTCTCATCAATATTATCAACCAAATCAGATCTACTCACCAAAATCAATAACCAATACAACTCTCAAATATGTGCATCAACCAAGCATAACACAAAAACTCATAATCATCACCAAGATCAATATGTGCTTCTAATAATATACCAATACAAGTATACTACATCATCCATAAACCATGTGTCAACCATACTACTAACAAGTCCCTCCAACCATGTACCAAGTATGTACCAATAATGTATCAAATACTCATCAACTATGAATCATCAATATGTACCAACATCATCAACTATACACCTCATGTATGTGCCAACTCATCAACTAGTTGTCTCAAACATGTACCTCAACCAAAATACATCATCAATTTCATCATCCAAATCTGAATTGTAAATTTTTAATAGACCTGGTGTATATGATCACATACATGCCAACCTTCCTTAACTTTAACAATAAGAGACTAGCATTTTTACCAAACTTTACTTTACTCTCACATGACTAATTTTGGATTAGTCAACAACCCTAACTTTAAATAATCATAACTATGTACATGTAATGAATAAAGATATGAAAATAGTACACAATGTTCTTCAGTGCCTTTTATGAAATTCCTCTAGGTTTCACTGCTTGGAATCTCTCTGAAAAGGAGTTATAGAAAAAATGGCATACCTTATTGAATTTTGGTTTATTCTAGAGAGAGAACTTGTAGAGCGTGCCCTGCACAAAATATTTGTTGTATGGATCTGAAATTTTTTACATAGAATACTATAGATTGTATTCTAACTAATACATTTTGTCTTACTAAATTTGGATCTGTTATGAATAAGTTGTGACATTTTTAACCAAAGCACCTGTTTTAGACTAGTTTCAGGACTAGCCACAAACCCTATTTTCCATGGAGTGTAACTCCAAAAATACAACGACCCACAAGATGGAATTTTTATCACAACTACTTGTATATGTTTCAAATCAATCTGTCCATGGGGATGAAAATTGCATCTTAATAAACCAATATATTACAATACATTATTCACTTTTTTCATCAAGCCATTATGCATTTTACTTCCCAAAATTTGAAAAAAAATACTTCATATTACCCAAAAGATAGTTATCCATTCTGCATTGGCTGATGCTTAGACTCCCCCTCTTAAATATTCACAATGTTGGGAGTCTCCAAGCCGAATGGCCTAGAACAATGGATGAATTCACTTTGGTGTGGAGTCATCATTGACATCTTCCTATTTACCTGTAAATTCATCATGATCTTGCACTACTGCAAATCTTGAGAGTATGATTTCTGGGATTTCTTCATTCACATGTTCTTATTTATTTTTTCTCCTCCAAACCTTGTTGTATCTAGTATTAGTGTTTCCTTTCATGGAAGAATCCATAATGCTTCTATAATCATGAGTTATGTGTCCATATTTTTTGCATTTGTAACATTCAATATTGTATGGAGCCACATAAACATTTATTGATTGAACATTTCTTCCATAAGCTTTGCAATCTACAACTTTATGTCCAAAGTTATTACAAGTAAAACAATAACCAGAAAATAAACTTTGATACCTGGAATTAAATGATCTTCTTTGTGATGTAGTCCTTTTGTATTCATGCCTAAGGTGACTTCTCTTCTATTGTTTCCTTCACAATTATTGAAGCTTCTTTGATACCTGGATGTAGAAGGTCTTATTTGAAATATGTCTCTTCTACATTCATTCCTCTTTGAATCTTGTTGACCATCATTCCTTCCTTTGAGAATTTATGCATAGTTCTTAGCCTTGTCTTCATTTTTCTTTTCCGACAACCTGGAACGCTTCTTTTTAACTTTCATTACAAGTTGAGTGGAGATTCCTCTCTCTTTGACGTTCTTGTTAGGATTGGTATTTGCATATTATTTACATGAGGTCTCACCAGTGTATCCAACACCTATTTTAATGAATGGTGACATTTGACAACTGATAATATCTTCTAGTACTTGAGAGCTCTTCATTCTCGTGTTGAGCTTGTCAACTTCAACCCTTAATTATACGACTTCTTATTCAAGCTTTTCACAATCTTCTTTATTATTCATCGTCTAGATCTTCATTACTTCTTTCATTCTCTTTGATTTTTCAAGTTGGATTTTCAAGAAGATGATTTATTCTTCAAGTATTATTTCTTGTTGACTAAATTTTTCTTCGATCTTGTTTAATTCCTCATATATTTCCTCAAGATGATTTGTGAAAATATCTTCCCTCTTCTATGATTCCTTTATTTGTGATACTATTTCATCTTCCAAACACTCATTTATCTTCTCCTTTTGTTCCAACTTAGTTTTTAGAGTTTCTTCAATCACTTTGGATTTTTCGAGTTGAACCTTTATATTTATGATAATCTATTGTACTTATTCAGAACCTTTCTTTAGCTTGATAAATTCTTCCTTAAGGGACATGTTTTCCTTCCTTTCTTCTTTCATCTCACTTAAGGTATTGACTAGTTTTACTTCACCTTCTTCTTATTCTGAATCTGTATGAAATTATGAACTTCTTTCTTCTTGTTTTATCTCAATATATTTTTCATATTGATCAACATACTCTGGCTCTATGGTTGCAAGAATATATTCATTAGAGTAGAGATTATGTATCTTATCCCAAATTTCTTTAGTTGATGAACATTTCCCTACTTTGACTTTTACCAAATCAGGTAATGCATCCAAGATGGTATCCATTGTTGTTTTTTTTTCTCCTTCTTAACTCCTTCTTGGTTGCAGTATTCAAAGGTTTCTTTGAAGTGGTGTATCTTGTGCCAACTGATTGTCAAACGTCAAATCCATGTGCCTGTAAAAATGCTTTCAACCTTATATTCTACGATATAGTTCTAACCATCAAACACTGGTATTCCATTATCTGTTCAATCCATGATCTACCTTCTAGTGGTTATACTGTTTCTAAAGGACCTGCTCTGATAACAATTGTTGGAATAATCACCAATATTGAGTGGGGGGGTGAATCAATATTGAGCACTTTTTACCACTTTTGATCAGAACATGTAATCATCACTTTATCAATCAATTATCACTTATTATTGTATTCAATATATCATGAACAATGAAAAATGCATAAAATACAAAAATAGATACACATTACACCATATTTTACGTGTAAACCCAAATGGGAGAAAACCATGAAATTCTTTCTTATATATCAAAAGATTAAATTCATAGAAAACACCAACTTCCAAAATTCTCCATCACCAACTGGAAGGAGGATCCAACCCCCTATTTACAGGCTCCAACCTGAAGGAAGCTACAAATCCCTAGATTCTCCAACTCCAACTAGAATGAGGCTCCAACCCCCTAATTTACAGTCTCCAACCTGAAGGAAGATACAACTCCCTAGATTCTCTAGCTCCAACTAGAAGGAGGCTCCAACCCCCTGATTTATTGGCCCCAAAATGAAGGAAGCTCCAACTCCCTGTATTCTCCTGTTCCAACTAGATGGAGGCTTCAACACCCTCGTTTATAGGCACCAACCTGAAGGAGAATCCGATCTTCTGCCTTGCACCACCCTACACCTTGATATATAAATGGAGACTCAACCTGTCACTAAAACTGTCCCTGATTATCAACCTGTCATTTTCCCTGATAATCAACTTGTCATTGATAATGTCACTGATATTGATACATCATCATCATCAAAATGATATTCCAATATCACCAAGAACATCTCTCAAAACATATGCCCAACATCACCAAGATATGCCTCAAACCATGTACCAAGCATGTGCCAAAATATGCCTCAAACATGTGCCATAACATCCATGATAAACTATAAAACATGTACCAAACATATACCTCAAGAATGTGCCATAAAATACATAAACCATATACCAAATATGTGCCAAAATATGTCTTAAGCATGTACCATAACATACCTCAAACCAAGTGCCAAAGACATGCCTCAATCATGTACCAAAACATCCATAACATACCTCAAATATGAAAACTTGTAAGATTCATTACGAGCTCAATTTTCCATTTCAGATTTTGAAATTTCTATATGAGGTACTTCTATATGTATTTTCGTACCTCTGAAAATTTCACAATCTACAGAGTCCCAAAAAAGAAGTTATATAAAAAATTCCATGCTGACTTGTTTGAAACATATTCCAGGACCATTTAGGAACTTTGACTTCCACAGAGTATCTCTCCAAAAATTTTGTGATCCAATTTATGAAATTTTAACCACAAATACTCTGATATATTTCTTCCATCTCCTCAAAATTTCAGTGTTTGAAACTTCTCATAATAGAAGTTATAGAAAAATTGGAAAACCTTCCTGAATTTTGGCCTATTCAATAGGGTGAACTTGTGCAACATGCATCGTGCTCAATATTTGATATCGGATTGTAAAACTCTCACAAAAGATAGTAAAGAATGTCCTATTTCCATTTCAAGTTGTCTCACATAATTTGGACCTTCTATGAATAATTTATGAATGTTTTACCTGGATCACCTATTTGAGACTAGTTTCAGGACCAGTCAAAACCCCCATCTTCCACAGAGTGTATCTCCAAAAGTAAAATGAACCAGAAGGTGAAATTTTTATCACAGATAATTTGATATGTATTCTCAAAATCCTCCAAGTTTCATTATCTAAATCATTCTAGAAAAAAACATTATAGTGAAAATGGTAAGATGACCTTTAAATAACATACCTTAGAACACATCATCAAAAGACTTCATCCTCCCCTGTAATTTTTCCCTTCTTCACTTCATATTCCCTCTTTAATTCACCTCACATATCCTTGGTTACCTCAGATAAAAATCACTTGATTTTATGTTTTAATTCAACTCATAGGTTCCTTATTTATATTAGATTTTGCACCCTCTTTTTAAGGTCGACTTGACCCAAATAAAACTTAATTTATTTTTTTGATAATTATTCTATTGGGGCCGACTTTACAAACAATATCCTTAATAATTATTTTAATATTCATTGCAATGGGGCTGACTTGTAACTTCTTTTTGCAACACTTTTTAGGGGTTGACTTGTAACTTTTTGTCCTTAGATTCAGGGCTTCTTCATTTCTTTTCAGGGCTTCATATTTAAGAGATAATATCTCCTTAACCATGAGGAACCATGTGTAATACCACATACCATTGGAAATGGAATGGTGAGGACTATCCATATGTGAGATGTTTTCATTAAATTTCAATGTCCTTCATCCTCGTTTTCCTCAAACAACTTCTAGATTCATGACCACCCGTCTAGGATTCTTGTAGACTTATTCAAAGTGTCTTCCCATGAGGGTCATGCTTAGAGATACACCATAAGGGTACCACTTGTTGGATTACTAAGAGGGGGGGTGAATCAGTAATAGAGCAATTTAATCCTTTTTAACCATAAAATTCAAGTGTTAAATCAATTTAGAATTATCATCCAATAGTTGTTGAGTAAATAACCAATGAAAAAATGAACAATCATACACATACATAGTAAACTAGTGTTTTTACGTGGAAACCCAAAGTGGGATAAAACCACAGAATGTTTTTTCTTATATGTATTTAAGAATTACATTCATTGGAAGCACCAACTTCCTTTGTTTTTGAGATGCAAGTGAAAGGAGGATCCAACCCCCTAGTTTCTCGGGATACATCCTGAGGGAAGTTCCAACTCCTATATTCTTTGGCTACAACTAGAAGGAGGCTACAACCCCTATATTCTCCAGCTACAATCGGAAGGTGGTGACAACCACCTTTCCTTGCCCTATCCAACCACCCTGATGTATAAGTAGAATGATGGAACCATTGTCACACTACCACTGTGAGATATAATGTTGTAAACCTATACCAATCAACCTGCACCAAACAACCTGTACCAATAACCTAAACCATGAAGAAACCATGCATCAACTAGTACCTCAACCTGTAATAAACCTGTACCATAAACAAGTGCATCAACCATGCACCAACCTGTACCAAACAACATGTAATCAACCTATACCATAAACAAGTGCATCAACCATGCACCAACCTATACCAAACAACCTGTAATAAACCTGTACCATAAACAAGTGCAACAACCATGGACCAAACTATACCAAACAACCTGTAATCAACTTGTACCATAAACAAGTGCATCAACCATGAACCAACCTATACCTCAACCTGTACCATGAACAAGTGCATCTACCATGCACCAAACCTGTACAAATAACCTGACACAACAACTTGTCCAAACAACCTATCACAACAACCTGTCTCATCAATATTATTAACCAAATCAAATCTACTCACCAATATCAATCACCAAGACAACTCTCAAAGATGTGCATCAACCAAGCATAACACAACAACTCATAATCATCACCAAGATCAATATGTGCTTCTAATAATATACCAATACACGTATTCTACATCATCCATAAAACATGTGTTAACAATACTACTAACAAGTCCTTCCAACCATGTACCAAGTATGTACCAATCATGTATCAACTAGTTGTCCACTATGACTCATCAATATGTACCAACATCATAAACTATACACTTCATGTATGTGCCAACACATCAACTACTTGTCTCAACCATGTACCCAACATGTACCTCAATAAAAATCCCTCATCAATTTCATCATCCAAATCTGGTTTGTAACTCTATAATAGACCTGGTGTATATGATCACATACCTACAAACCTTCCTTAACATTAACAATGAGAGACTAGCATTTTAGTCAAACATTACTTTAGTCTCACATGACTAATTTTGGATTAGTCAACAACCCTAACTTGAAATAATCATAACTATGTATAGGTAATGAATAAAGATTTGAAAATAGTAAAAAATGTTCTTTAGTTTCTTTTATGAAATTCCTCTAGGTTTCACTGCTTGGAACCTCTCTAAAAAGGAATTATAGAAAAAATGGCATACCTTATTGAATTTTGGCTTATTCTAGAGAGATAACTTATAGAGCGTGCCCTGAATGGAATATGTGTTGTATGGATTTTAACATTGTACACACAATACTATAGACTGTATTCTAACTAATACATTTTTTCTTACTGAATTTGGATCTTTTATGAAGAAGTTGTGATGTTTTTAATCAAAACACATGTTTTAGACTAGTTTGAGGACTAGCCACAAACCCTATTTTCCATGGAGTGTAACTCCGAAAATAAAATGACTCACAAGATGAAATGTTTATCATAGCTACTTGGATATGTTTCCTCAACATCTTCCCAATGTCACATTATGAATCATTATATAAACAAAGTTATTGCGAAAATAGTGAGATGACTTATAAATAACATACTTTAGAAAGAATCATCAAAAGAATTTATCCTCCCTTGAATTTCGGCCTTATTTACTTCACCTTCCCTCTGAAATTTGGCTTATATATCATTTGGTTACCTCATTAACTTGTATATATTCAATATTCTCAAGTGTGATTAAAAAATGACATACCCTTGCCTCTTATTTATACTTTCATGTAGGTTCCTCAAGGGGTTACCTTCTAACCATCTTAACCCACTTTCCTTATTTTAGGGCTAACCCAGTTCTAACCACTTGTCCACTTAGTAATTTATCCATTGAATTTATTATTTAAATAATTTTTTTTGTATCCACTTTGACTTATAGTACACTCATCACTTAACTTTATTATTTAAATTACCTTCTAACCATCTTAACCCACTTTCCTTATTTTAGGGCTAACCTACTTATAACCACTTGTCCACTTAGTAATTTCTCCATTAAATTTATTATTTAAATAATTTCTTACGTATCCACTTTGAATTATAGTACACTCATCACTTCACTTTATTATTTAAATAATTTCTTCTTTGCAACCACTTTGACTACTTTGACCTTTTGGGGCTTCTAGATGACTCACGAGGGTTCTCCAACTTCACATGGCCATAACTCTATAACCATGATCATTTATGTGACATTCCACATACCACTGGAAATGGTATGACATGTACTATCCATATAGAATAGTATTTCCTACAAATATATCAAAACTCATACCATTATCCATCAAACAAACTTGGTTCGATTACCCAAACCTTTGTGCTACCGGAATTTTCTTTCATACTTTCTTCAAGGGTTGACATCAATGAAAACCAACCCAATTAATCAACACCACTTTGGAGAATTCTTCAAATAAACCCATCCCTTGGAATTCTTCTAGGGTTGACATCATTGACAACAAAATTTCCAACAACTATCTCTTCCCTAATTTGGATAAAATATTTGTTTTCTTTAGGTCTCCATTTGAATTATGAATTTTTCTTTATCATGTCTTGTAGGGGTTTGACTATATTAGAGAAGCTTGGGAAATTTTTTTATAAATTTTTATTTTTCCAAGAATATATTTCATAGACTTCTTATTGTGTGGGAAAGAAATCTTACAAATTGTTTTTATTCTCTCATGTTCAATCATTATGCCTGATTTTGATACAATGAATCCCAAAAGTTTTCCTTCATCCAATGGAAAAATATACTTCTTAGGATTAAGAGAAATTCCATACCTCCTACATCTATCAAAACATTTTCTAATGTTATTGACATGATCTCTTTTTTTTTAGACAAAATAGTTACATCATCCAAATATACAATAATAGACTTTCCAATTAATCCTCGAAAGGCAATGTCCATTGCTCTATAAAAATTAGCCCTAACTTTTATCAATCCAGATAACATCTTTCTATAAGCACACATTCTCCATTTACCCCTAAAGTTTGCCTTCCGTTGGTATTCATGAGAAAATAGTACTTGACTGTATCTTGAGAAACCATCTAGTAGAAAGAGCATTTCAAACCCTGAAACACAATGAAATATTTGCTCCTTTTGAGGAATAGGGTAATTGTCCTTTTCAAAAGCTCTCTTCAAGTTTCTAAATTCCACAGACAATATGACGTCTCCATTAATTTTTCTTACTGGGACTAATTTTTCTATCCATTGGGTATGCCTTATAAGAAAAATTATTTTAGCAGCAAGTAATTTGTTCATCTCTACTTTCACCAAAGGTTCTAGATTAGGGTGTATTTTTATTAACTTATGTTGAAATGGTTTTGAATTAGGATTTAGTGGAATTAATATTGGATTATGTTGGTATAAAAGGTTTTGATATCATCATATGTCCATGAAAATATATCATTATACTCTTTGAAAATTCTCATGAAGGAATTTTTTTCTGATGAAGAACAACTAGCCCAAATATTAATAGTCCAAGGATTCTTATCAATTTCTAAATTGATGACTTCATATTGCATTGAAGAGATTTTAGTTTTACAATTAGTCACCTTCTTGAACATGTGTTGAAGGTCATATAACTTCTCTAGTCTTACAACATATTTTTGGATGGAATTCCTCGAGGTTTCTTTATCCTCGGATGTTTGGTCTAAAGAAAATGATGTTATATTGTTCAAGGCTTCATCATATTGCAACTCATCAATGGAAGAATCATTAAAGGTGTATTTTATGACTAGTAATTTGATGATCTATTGATCATCATCAAACACCCTCCAATTGGTTATATTGGCGGGTATTGAGGGCATGTATAACAATTCCATAGAAAAATTATTAGACATGAATCCTTCTGAGGGAATCAACCTAGACACTACATTGGATAAGACATCAACCTCAAAATTCAAAGACCAAGGAATAGGAATAATGTTAAAAACATCAATTCCTTATAAAATTCCATACTTCTTTCTAGTAACATTTCAGATAACTAGAAATACAATGGATTTTATTACATACCTATCTTATGACTATTTAGGAGTCACCAAAAACCCTCAAGAATTTTACCTACATGTCAATTGTCTTTCTTAATCCTTGAACCGATGATTCATATTTATTATTATTGTTGGTACATTCAAATTTGATTCTACAAGTTATCAATGTTTTGGTACCTTTAGGGTCTTTGAGGATACAACCAACACCTGCACCCTCATCGACTTTGGATCCATAGAAATATAAAGTCCAAACATTAGCATTTAAATATAAATTAGTATCTAAATTTAAGTTGGTGTATAATCCTAAGTTTGTATCTTTCCTCTCTACTATGTTAAACTTAAACTCAGAAATTTGTGTGCAATGAAGAATTTCATATTGCTTGTTTGATTCCTCCAGTGGAGATATATTAGTAGTAAACTCTCCAAAGAATGTATCTGAGCAATAATTTACTAAAATTGAATTGTTGAACACTACTAGTTCATTGGGGCCATTTAGATCTGTAAGAGTGTTCTTCATGTATCTTTCATGGTCCACTTTAATATTATTCTTCTATCCATTATAAGGAAACCAAATATGGGACTAGTCAATAGAAAAATAACCATTTAATTTCTTTGACCAAGAACTACTCAAAAGTAGGACATATGCTTCTAGAATGTCCACTACATTGATATCATTAACTTGATGAAATTTAGGATTGGAAGTTAATCTTATTGATACATTATTGAGTTCTCCTATGACCTTGATAGTTGATCTATTTAATTGCATAATTTGAATTCCACTCTTTTCATGTTCAACATTAACTTCTGACACACAATATAGGGAATTACATTTGATGAAGCACTTGAATCCACCACATAATTGTGCACATTTCTATTAAATATTTCAAATGTCAGGAGGAAAAGAGGAGTGTTAGATTTGAACTTCTTACCAATTAAAGAAGCATTAACAAAAAAATGTTTCTTAACAACTTTCTTATCAGAATTTATACTCTAAAAAAATTTACTGTTATCCTGGTTCCCCCCCATGGTAATCTCTTTTCCTTTACCCGAGGATGATCCTTGAAGAGAATTAATGAAAGTCCATTGAATTTGTGGTGACCCTAATAATTCAAACAAAGAAATATTATCCCTATTCTTCTTCATATATTCCATAAAATCATATTCTAATTTAGTTAAATAAGAGGGAGATGAAGAATATGTGATAATGGAAGTAGACTTATGAGAAGTTGAATATTTCTTGGCATGCTCAGAAGTAGAAGGAGAATCTAATGTTGAAGTTATGCTTTTACTTATGGTATTGTAGGAATTATGAGACATATGAATCCCTTCAACATATTTGTCTTCATATTCTTTGAATAAGCTATGAGAAACATCCCAAAATCAATTAACTTATTGTTTGAAGTCCTCTTCTCCAACACTTGATTTTCCTTTTTTTTTCTATTTTTGTTGAAGATTATTGTGTCATTGATGTCAAAGGTAGACATAACTATGACAGTCATGGATGCCATTAATATCATAGACATGGGGATGTTGGCATGTTTTTTAGACAGAGACAGAGTATGTGTGTTTGTCATTGATGGCGAAGATCAACACGATCAGATGGAAAAGATCAACACGATCAATAGCATAGCGATAATGGCAAGATCAATAGTGTAAGCTCAGAAGGAGGAAAATAGTCAAAGCACGACAAAGGTTTCATTTCAAATTTTCGCAAATCATGAAATCCAAAGGAAAGAGGTTCAAACTCGCGATATGCGAAATCACGATAACAACCCTGACCATTGGAGTCATCGGACATGTGGAAAGGGATTGGAATTTCACTGACTTTCACATTGTAGGAGTCAACGGAGAATGGTGTGGGAACTCGTGATATACGAGATCATGAAAAGATCTGGACCATCAAATCATTGAGATCGTGGACCGATTAGGCATGATGAAGGCTCGTGAAGTTGCAAAATCGTGATAAGATCTTAACCGTTGATTCAAGAAGGACACGTTGTGAAATTACGATAATATCTGGATTGTTGGTTCCATAGGACACATGGCGAAAGATCATCATTTCATTGACTGGAAAGTCAAAGGAGCGAAGTGCTCATTTGATTGGCGAGTGGTCATATCTCGTGGTCACATTATCAAGAGTTGGAGAGTAGAGCTAGAGAAGCCAAGCACTATTTCGGAGTTCGTAACATGGAGAGTCGATAGGACTCATCACAGAATACCCGAGACGTGAAAGTGTTAAATGCATTTTTGAACAAGGCTATGGTCACAGCCAGTGGTTACATCTGCGGAAGATGGAGGAAGAAGCTAGCGGTGCTAAGCTCCATCTCGGAGTCTCGACGATCACGAGTTGGAGTATCGAGAACCTTCATCATAGGAATCGTGATATGTGAGATCACGATGAGATCTAGACCGTCAGATCATTGGAGATCTCGACTGTTGATTAGACTTGATAAAGTTCATAAGTTCACGAAATACGAAGCACCTTTTGGTGTAGCCTATGGTCACCATCGGTGGTCACGTGAGGGGAAGAAGCTAGCGGTGTTCAGCTCCATCTCAAAGTCTTGATGATCACGACTTGGAGTGTTGAGACCCTTCATCATAGGAATGTCAAGATGTGAATTCACGAAATTCAAATTCTATTTAGCGCTCGGTCACAGCTAGTGGGCATATGAGATAAACATGAAATCCTATGGATTTAATCCAATGGTATTGGTTAATTGGAAACCTTATCAAAGGGTTACTGTTTCACCTCACAGGTAATCAATCAATTACAATTCAATTAGCAGAACTGAATCATGATTCTTGGATGGTTGGCGATTCAGTTGCTGATGCATTTTTTTGGAGATTCAAGGTGTAATTGAAGAGGTGGTATAGGATAAAATGAAGACAGAATGACTATAGATGGTTGGTTGTTCTGAATGAAAAATGAGTTGAACTGTAAGAAAGAGAAAATTACAGTATGCACAGTGTGAGACCTACAGTATGCACAGTGTGAGACCTACAATATGCGCAGTGTGAGATAAAACTCAAAGATGAGTAACAGATGAGGAATAGACAGAAGCAAGAGAAGAATTGAAGAACAGCTTGAAGTAGAGCAAAATTGCAGAACAAACAGAGGAAGAGAAGAATTGCAGAACAGTTAGAAGCAGACCAGATTTACAAAACAGAGAAGAAGTGGTAAGAATCAATTTATCTATGTTGTTGGTTATTCAATCATTTATTCATAATCAGGGTGGTCGAGAGGTGATAGGGAGGAATTTTGTCCTCAGATGTTCAAGTGGATGCTTGAACATAGGGAGTTGTAGCTTCCATCTTGTTGCAGCCAGAGAAACTAGGGTGGCAGGGTGGTGCAAGGGAGATAATTGGTTCTCTGTTATATAGGTCAGTGCCTGTGTAACAGGAAGTTGGTGCTTCCATCCAGTTGGTGCTGGAACACTCAGGGAGTTGGTGCTTCCTTCTAGTGGGTGCTAGAGAAACCAGAGAGTTGGTGCTCTCAAACAGGTT
>SNQJ01S0053062.1:13603-25264 GCA_010110895.2 Picea sitchensis
AAAGGGTGGGTTAGTTTGTTGCATGGGTGGGTAATTCATTTGATTTAGATATTGCATTTGATTATAGGGAGGGTAATTCATTTGATTAAAAGAAGGATAGCTATTCCAACAATTAGAAGATGTAAATGGCATGTTAGGATTCATACCTTGTCCCTGCAGTTTCCATTGCCTTCTTTGTGTCAACAGACAGACAACTTCAACTTCTTCATTAGTTGGTTGTAATGCTTCCTTGATTCCTGGTAGAGAAGGAAATTGTTGAGTTTCATGATCTTTATCACAGATGGTTTAGATTGGCTTTTTTTCCAATGGACATTCCCTTCGTGGGTGCTTGTCTCTGCATTTAGAACAAAAGATGGACATAGCTGCTTCTGCTTCTGCTTGCTTCTTTTGAATCTGCAGGGTGTCAATTTGTGAGGAAAAAGAGGTTAACATTTCAGTTTTAAAACCTTCAAGTAAATTACCTATTTTGGCTCTTGTTTCTCCCCCACTGGCTGATTTTGGGACTCTTGAAAATGTGGTATCCCTGCTATTTGATCTATTTCTTGAAGATCCTCTTGAACATCTTTTACATAGGTTAACAATTTCATCGTATGATTCCTTAGATATGTCCCCTTTTCCAAGCATATTCAACATATCTAGATAGTCATCCCTTACTCCTTTTAATAATATAGTTTTAAGAATATCTTTACTTACATTGGGGTGACTGGATCTTTGTAGGTTATATCGTAGCCTTTCTACAAAGTCCTCCATATTTTCATCCTCTTTCTACATTATCTTAAATAGTTCCTCCCTTTTTTCTCTTGTTCGACAATAGTCCTGGTATTTATTCAAGAATTTATGTTTCATTTGGTCCCATGTTGTGATTACATTGCCTCCAAGACTCATGAACCATCTTAGTGCATTTCCTTTCAATGGAAATAGCTTTAATTTTTGAGCATTGGAAATGTAATCATAACTTTTGCATAATATATCAAACTCAAAAAGGAATTCATGAGGATCCTCTGAAGACAAACCATGAAAGTTAGGTAGAGCTGAGAGTGGAATGTTCTTCATGGGGGATACCCCTCTAGGAAGATCAGCAATAGGAAATCCTAATGTGGGGAAAGAGTTTTCATCATTTACCTCTCCTTCAGGACCTGCCTGTTCTTCATGATGCAATTCTTCATTGTACTCATCCATGTTTTCTTCTGTTTGCTCCCCTGCTGCGCTTTCTCTGTCCTCAATGTTTCCTGCTGGTTTCTCAACTGTCTCATCACTCCAAACTTCTTTCCCCATTTCAAAGTTTGCTTGAAATGAAGGCTGGGATTTTGGTTTCCGAGAGTTTGGTCGTTGAGCAGCAGATTCAGACTTTGATATAATCTCGTCAATATAAGTATTTCTTCATCCTCTTCCTCTGCCCCTTCCACCTGTAGGGTCAGTGTCTTTGGGGTCTCCGCATCCTCTCATGCAATATTTGTATCTGAAAAATCATAAGTGCTTTTGAAATCTATAATTACCTTCCCCGACAACGGAGCCAAAATGTTGGTCACTATAATTGCTTATTTAACTAAAAAATCAAGTGCTACATAAATTATCAACCCAGGGAGGTCTGTTTATTTCAAAGGTAACCACACACTATATATGCTCAATCTCAAAAGCAACCTAGATTTGTAGTAAAAACATATTAATCACACTTTGTATTGAACAAACTGAAGTTCTAACTTGAATTACAGGAAGGCAGTCTACCTATTGTAGAGTTTAATGTTTAAAGAAAAAATTGTCCAAAGAATCATGGATTACATTAAGAAAATAAAAACCTGGAAAAGAAATCTTTCAAGACACTACAAAAGGAAAGACCAATTATCTTATAACAGAGAACAAGACCCTATTCCCCAAGCAGGAATCTTCAACACTTGTTTCTGATCACCACACTTTTATGAACTCATTGCTAATTGAGATAATTGACACACACTGAAGACTAACTACCTCTTAATAGAGAACATGACCCTATTCCTCAAGCAGGAATCTTCAACACCTGTTTCCGATTAGCACACTTTCATGAACTCAATACTAATTGAAATAATCGACACACACTGAAGGCTAACTATCTCTTAATAGAAAACAAGACCCTATTCCCCAGGCAGGAATCTTCAGCACATGTCCCTGATTATCAAGCTTTCCTAAATTCACCAAGAAGGATTGCTAACTAGAATGATTAACAGTTACCCAAGCATGAATCATATGAAAACAATGTAACAATCAATAAAGCAGAGTTTCAACAAGACAGAGTTTAGTAAAGTAGTGTTTCAGCAAAACAGATTTCAATAAAGTAGTGTTTCAGCAAAACAGAATTTAATCAAGGCATGAACATAATAACACTAACACACTACAAAGCTAATGGGTGAATCTTTTGAAGAAGGTGGTCCCTCCCTTCTCACAAGATTCCCCTGAAATGAGAGGAACTAGAGAGAAATGCTCAGAATAGTCTTTTATTCATCTGTCAACTGTATCATATTACAATGTCTAAAATAAAACACGTCCCTCTCTGTAAATCCTTTCTTAGCCAAAACAGAATATGATCCTCTCTAATGATGATTTCCTCTTATTTAAAGAGGAGAGAGATAACTTATAGAGCGTGCCCTGAATGGAATATGTGTTGTATGGATTTGAACATTGTACACACAATACTATAGACTATATTCTAACCAATACATTTTTTCTTACTGAATTTGGATCTTTTATGAAGAAGTTATGATGTTTTTAATCAAAACACATGTTTTAGACTAGTTTCAGGACTAGCCACAAACCCTATTTTCCACGGAGTGTAACTTCGAAAATAAAATGACTCACAAGATGAAATGTTTATCATAGCTACTTGGATATGTTTCCTCAACATCCTCCCAATGTCACATTATGAATCATTCTATAAACAAAGTTATTGCGAAAATGGTGAGATGACCTGTAAATAACATACCTTAGAAAGAATCATCAAAAGAATTTATCCTCCCTTGAATTTCAGCCTTATTTACTTCACCTTCCCTTTGAAATTTGGCTTATATATCATTTGGTTACCTCATTAACTTGTATATATTCAATATTCTCAAGTGTGATTAAAAAATGAGATACCCTTGCCTCTTATTTATACTTTCATGTAGGTTCCTCAAGGGGTTACCTTCTAACCATCTTAACCCACTTTCCTTATTTTAGGGCTAACCCAGTTCTAACCACTTGTCCACTTAGTAATTTATCCATTGAATTTATTATTTAAATAAAAAAAATTGTATCCACTTTGACTTATAGTACACTCATCACTTAACTTTATTATTTAAATTACCTTCTAACCATCTTAACCCACTTTCCTTATTTTAGGCCTAACCTACTTATAACCACTTGTCCACTTAGTAATTTCTCCATTAAATTTATTATTTAAATAATTTCTTACATATCCACTTTGAATTATAGTACACTCATCACTTCACTTTATTATTTAAATAATTTCTTCTTTGCAACCACTTTGACTACTTTGACCTTTTGGGGCTTCTAGATGACTCATGAGAGTTCTCCAACTTCACATGGCCATAACTCTCTAACTGTGATGATTTATGTGACATTCCACATACTACTGGAAATGGTATGACATGTACTATCCATATAGAATAGTATTTCCTGCAAATATATCAAAACACATACCATTATCAATCAAACAAACTTGGTTCCATTACCCAAACCTTTGTGCTACTAGAATTTTCTTTCAGACTTTCTTCAAGGGTTGACATCAATGAAAACCAACCCAATTAATCAACAACACTTTGGAGAATTCTTCAAATAAACCCATCCCTTGGAATTCTTCTAGGGTTGACATCATTGACAACAAAATTTCCAACAACTATCTCTTCCCTAATCTGGATAAAATATTTGTTTTCTTTAGGTCCCCATTTGAATTCTGCATTTTTCTTTATCATGTCTTGTAGGGGTTTGACTATATTAGAGAATCTTGGGAAAAATTTGTATAAATTTTTATTTTTCCAAGAAAATATTGCATAGACTTCTTATTTTGTGGGAAAGAAATCTTACAAATTGTTTTTATTCTCTCATGTTCAATCATTATGCCTAATTTTGATACAATGAATCCCAAAAGTTTTCCTTCATCCAATGAAAAAACATACTTCTTAGGATTAAGAGAAATTCCATACCTCCTACATCTATCAAATTTTTTTATAATGTTATTGATATGATCTCTTTTTTTTTAGACAAAATAGTTACATCATCCAAATATACAACAATAGACTTTCCAATTAATCCTCGAAAGGCAATGTCCATTGCTCTATAAAAATTAGCCCTAACTTTTATCAATCCAGATAACATCTTTCTATAAGAACACATTCTTCATTTACCCCTAAATTTTGTCTTCTGTTGATATTCATGAGAAAATAGTACTTGATTATATCTTGAGAAACCATCTAGTAGAAAGAGCATTTCAAACCCTAAAACACAATGAAATATTTTCTCCTTTTGAGGAATAGGGTAATTGTCCTTTTCAGAAGCTCTCTTAAAGTTTCTGAATTCCACAAATAATATGACGTCTCCATTACTTTTTCTTACTGGGACTAATTTTTCTATCCATTGGGTATGCCTTATAAGAAAAATTATTTTAGTAGCAAGTAATTTGTTCATCTCTACTTTCACCAAAGGTTCTAGATTAGGGTGTATTTTTATTAACTTATGTTGAAATGGTTTTGAATCATGATATAGTGGAATTAATGTTGGATGATGTTGGTATAAAAGGTTTCGATATCATCATATGTCCATGAAAATATATCATTATACTCTTTGAAAATTCTGATGAAGGAATTTTTTTTCTGATGAAGAACAACTAACCCAAATATTAATAGTCCAAGGATTCTTATCAATTTCTAAATTGATGACTTCATATTGCATTGAAGAGATTTTAGTTTTACAATTAGTCACCTTCTTGAACATGTGTTGAACGTCATATAACTTCTCTAGTCTTACAACATATTTTTGGATGGAATTCCTCGAGGTTTCTTTATCCTCAGATGTTTGGTCTAAAGAAAATGATGTTAGATTGTTCAAGGCTTCATCATGTTGCAACTCGTCAATGGAAGAATCATTAAAGGTGTATTTTATGACTAGTAATTTGATGATCTATTGATCATCATCAAACACCCTCCAATTGGTTATATTGGCGGGTATTGAGGGAATGTATAACAATTCCATAGAAAAATTATTAGACATGAATCCTTCTGAGGGAATCAACGTAGACGCTACATTGGATAAGACATCAACATCAAAATTCAAATACCAAGGAATAGGAATAATGTTAAAAACATCAATTCCTTATAAAATTCCATACCTCTTTCTAGTAACGTTTCAGATAACTAGAAATACAATGGATTTTATTACGTACCTATCTTATGACTATTTAAGAGTCACCAAAAACCCTCAATAATTTTACCTCATGTCAATTGTCTTTCTTAATCCTTGAACCAATGATTCATATTTATTATTATTGTTGGTACATTCAAATTAGATTCTGCAAGCTATCAATGTTTTGGTACCTTTAGGGTCTTTGAGGATACAACCAACACCTGCACCCTCATCGACCTTGGATCCATAAAAATATAAAGTCCAAACATTAGCATTTAAATATAAATTAGTATCTAAATTTAAGTTAGTGTATAATCCTAAGTTTGTATCTTTCCTCTCTACTATGTTAAACTTAAACTTAGAAATTTGTGTGCAATGAAGAATTTCATATTGCTTGTTTGGTTCCTCCAGTGGAGATATATTAGCAGTAAACTCTCCAAAGAATGTATCTGAGCAATAATTTACTAAAATTGAATTGTTGAACACTACTAGTTCATTGGGGCCATTTAGATATGTAAGAGTGTTCTTCATGTATCTTTCATGGTCCACTTTAATATTATTCTTCTATCCATTATAAGGAAACCAAATATGGGACCAGTCAACAGAAAAATAACCATTTAATTTCTTTGACCAACAACTACTCAAAAGTAGGACATATGCTTCTAGAATGTCCACTACAATGATATCATTAACTTGATGAAATTTAGGATTGGAATTTAATCTTATTGATACATTCTTGAGTTCTCCTATGACCTTGATAGTTGATCTATTTAATTGCATAATTTGAATTCCACTCTTTTCATGTTCAACATTAACTTCTAACACACAATATAGGGAATTACATTTGATGAAGCACTTGAATCCACCACATAATTGTTCACATTTCTATTAAATATTTCAAATGTCAAGAGGAAAAGAGGAGTGTTAGATTTGAACTTCTTACCAATTAAAGAAGCATTAACAAAAAAACGCTTCTTAACAACTTTCTTATCAGAATTTATACTCTAAATTTTTTTACCGTTATCTTGGTTCCCCCCCATGGTAATCTCCTTTCCTTTACCCGAGGATGATCCTTGAAGAGAATTAATGAAAGTCCATTGAATTTGTGGTGACCCTAATAATTCAAACAAAGAAATATTATCCCTATTCTTCTTCATATATTCCATAAAATCATATTCTAATTTAGTTAAAGAAGAGGGAGATGAAGAATATGTCATAATGGAAGTAGACTTATGAGAAGTTGAATCTTTCTTGGCATGCTCAGAAGTAGAAGGGGAATCTAATGTTGAAGTTATTCTTTTACTTATGGTATTGTAGGAATTATGAGACATATGAATCCCTTCAACATATTTGTCTTCATATTCTTTGAATAAGCTATGAGAAACATCCAAAAATCAATTAACTTATTTTTGAAGGCCTCTTCTCCAACACTTGATTTGCCTTTTTCTTTCTATTTTTGTTGAAGATTATTGTGTCATTGAGGTCAAAGGTAGACATAACTATGACAGTCATGGATGCCATTAATATCATAGACATGGGGATGTTGGCATGTTTTTTAGACAGAGGCAGAGTATGCATGTTTGTCATTGATGGCGCGTGTTTGTCATTGATGGCGAAGATCAGCACGATCAGATGGCAAAGATCAGCACGATCAATAACATAGCAATAATGGCAAGATGAACAGTGTAAGATTAGAAGGAGGAAAATAGTCAAAGCATGACAAATGTTTCGTTTCAGAGTTTTGCAAATCACAAAATCCAAAGGAAAGAGGTTCAAACTCACAATATGCGAAATCGCGATAACAACCCTGACCATTGGAGTCATAGGACGCGTGGAAAGCGATTGGAATTTCATTGAATTTCACATTGTAGGAGTCAACGGAGAATGGTGTGGGAACTCGCGATATGTGAGATCATGAAAATATCTGGACCGTCAAATCATTGAGATTGTGGACCATTGATTAGGCATGATGAAGGCCCGTGAAGTTGCAAAATCGTGATAAGATATTGACCGTTGATTCAAGGACACATGGTGAAATCACGATAATATTTGCACTGTTGGTTCCATAGGACACATGGCGAAAGATCATTGTTTCACTGACTGGAAAGTCAAAGGAGCGAAGTGCTCATTTGATTGGTGAGTGGTCATATCTCGTGGTCACATTGTCGAGAGCTGGAGAGTAGAGCTAGAGAAGCCAAGCTCTATTTCAGAGTTCGTAACATGGAGAGTCGATAGGACTCATCACAGAATACCCGAGACGCGAAAGTGCGAAATGTGTTTTTGAATAAGGCTATGGTCACAACCAGTGGTTACAACTGCGAAAGATGGAGGAAGAAGCTAGCGGTGCTAAGCTCCATCTCAGAGTCTTAACGATCGTGAGTTGGAGTATCGAGAACCTTCATCACAGGAATCACGATATGCGAGATCACGATGAGATCTGGACCGTCGGATCATTGGAGATCTAGACAGTTGATTAGGCTTGATAAAGTTCATAAGTTCATGAAATACGAAGCACCTTTTGGCACAGCCTGTGGTCACCATCGGTGGTCACGTCAGGGGAAGAAGCTAGCGGTGCTAAGCTCCATCTCGGAGTCTCGACGATCATGACTTGGAGTGTCGAGACCCTTCATCACAGGAATGTCGAGATGTGAATTCACGAAATTTAAATTCTATTTAGCGCTCGGTCATAGCTAGTGGGCATATGAGATAAATGTGAAATCCAACAGATTTAATCCAATGGTACTGGTTAATTGGAAACTTGATCGAAGGGTTATTGTTTCACCTCACAGGTAATCGATCAGTTACGATTTAGTTAGCAGAATTGAATCATGATTCTTGGACGGTTGGCGATTCATTTGTTGATGTGTTTTCTTGGAGATTCAAGGTGTAACTGAAGAGGTGGTATAGGATAAAATGAAGACGGAATGACTGTAGAGGGTTGGTTGTTCTGAATGAAAAATGAGTTGAATTGTAAGAAAGAGAAAATTACAGTATGCACAGTGTGAGACCTACAGTATGTACAGTGTGAGATAAAACTCAAAGATGAGTAACAGATGAGGAATAGACAAAAGAAAGAGAAGAATTGCAGAACATCTTGAAGCAGAGTAGAATTGCAGAACAAACAGAGGAAGAGAAGAATTTCAAAACAGTTAGAAGCAGACCAGATTTACAAAATAGAGAAGAAGTGGTAAGAATCAATTTATCTATGTTGTTGGTTATTCAATCATTTATTCATAATCAGGGTGGTCGAGAGGTGCTAGGGAGGACTGTTGTCCTCAGATGTTCAAGTGGGTTCTTGAACATAGGGAGTTGTAGCTTCCATCTTGTTGCATCCAAAGAAACTAGGGTGGCAGGGTGGTGCAAGGGAGAACATTGGTTCTCTGTTAGACAGGTCGGTGCCTGTGTAACAAAAAGTTGGTGCTTCCATCCAGTTGGTGATGGAACACTCAGGGAGTTGGTGCTTCCTTCTAGTGGGTGCTAGAGAAACCAGAGAGTTGGTGCTCTCAAACAAGTTGGAGCTTGTAAAACAGAGGAGGTAGCCTCACCTTGAGTTTGTGCTCAAACATAGATGATGTAGAGAACTTAAAAGACTCCCTATCATTTCAAAGAAGAAGAGGTTTTCTCCTTTTATGGGTTTCCTCATGAAAATCTGTCTCTGTGTATATCTTATGTGTGATTGATGCTCATTATTTATGTTGTCCATATGATGTATAATATTGATGGTCACTTGATGAAAGATCAAAAATGGTTTAAATAGACTTAATATTGTTTAAGCATAGTAACAACTAATTCACCCCCCCCTCTCAGTTGTCTTAGTAATTTCAACAATTGGTATTAGAGCAGGTTCCTTTTATTTAAAGGTAGGTATGTAAGCTTAAACATGACAAGTCATGAAGGGACTTCTTCCAGTAAGCCTCCTCTGTTTGATGGAACAATGTTTTTCTTTTGGATGGTTAGAATGAGAACATACCTAATGGCCTTAGGTGTTGACGTTTGGGATGTAGTAGAGACTGGATATACAAAGCCTATTGTGCTATCTTCCAAGGATGATAAGTTAGAATTTAGCTTTAATGCTAAGGGAATTAATGCTATCTTGAATGGACTTGCATAAGATGAGTTTGTAAAGGTGATGCATCTTCAAACTGCCAAAGAAATGTGGGATAAACTTATTAGCATCTATGAAGGAAATGAGAAAGTAAAAGATGCCAAACTTCAAATATATAGATTGAAATTTGAATAACTAAAGATGAATGAAGATGAAACAGTTAACAAGTATTTTTTAAGAGTTGAAGAACTTGTGAATTCCATGAAGGGTCTTGGTGAGAAGTTTGAAGAATCACTCTTAGTTCAGAAGATTTTAAGATCTTTGCTTGCTAAATTTAATCCAAAAGTCTCAGCAATAGAAGAACTAAATGATCTTAAAACTCTGTCCATTGATCAACTTCTAGGAACTTTAACTACATATGAAATGAGAATTAGCAAAGATAAATCCATTACTAGAGAGGCTTCTTTTAAAGCAGATAAGAATACTGATTCAGAACTAGATGATATTGAAGAAAACATTGTGAGAAGGTTAAAGAGAGGATCGAGAAAATATCAAGGAAAGTTTCCCTTCAAATGCTTTAACTGTGGTAAAATAGGCCATTTTGCATCTAAGTGTCCCCACAAGAAAAAGGATAAAAAAGACTAGAACTCTGATGATGAAAAGAATTACAAATTTAAGAAATATAGTAAAAAGAAAAGTTTGTGTGAAAATAATGACAATTCCTCAGAAGACATAGATAGTGATTCATCATGTGAAGACAAAGTGAATGATTTTATGCTTATGGCTATGAGAGATCTTGATGATGAACACACAAGAGGTGAAATGGATGATGAAGAAGTTGTGGTGGATATGGAGGGTGAATTAATCAGTGCTTTGGAAGAAATTGACAGAATCAGATGTAAGAAGAGAAAACAAAAATAGTTGTTGAAGCAGTTTAAAATGAATGGTGAAGAACCTGATGAAAACTTTTCTCTACTAAAAGGGGAGTTAGAAGAGGCAAAGAAAATAGAAGACATACTGAAACAACAGTTGTCAAATAAGAAAGCGAGGTGTGAAGCCTTAGAAGAAGAGATAGTAAAAACCAGAAAAGAAATGGAGAAGTTTAAGGCATTGTATCATCAAAATATGCCAAGTATTAAAGCTTCAGAAGAATCAACTTTCATTCTAAATCAGCAAAGGAATCCAAAGTTGAAAGCCGACATGGGCTATAGAGAAGGATCAAGTAGTGATCATTCAAGTAATACATAACCCATCAAGTTTGTCAAAACTACAATCATTGACAACAACCACTCTGTCGAAACAAAGAAAGAAAATCAACCACCAAGAAGGAATGAAATAAAAAGTAGCAGAATCGAATCTATAGATCAAATAAATAACATAAACACATTTTCTGATCAAA
The DNA here is from genome assembly GCA_010110895.2 of Picea sitchensis. Taxonomy (NCBI): domain Eukaryota; kingdom Viridiplantae; phylum Streptophyta; class Pinopsida; order Pinales; family Pinaceae; genus Picea; species Picea sitchensis. Next base: position 24,415 of record SNQJ01S0053062.1, read on the forward strand.
GAAATCATCAGCATAGAAGAAATCAACTACATCCTTTTTCCAGGTACAAAGGTTTTTTCTATGGTTATTTTTTTTTTCTGTTCTAACTTTGGTCACAAAACTGTAAACTATTCTTTAAGATCTAGATATTTGAAATCAAGATACTCAAGGAATAATTATCTGCCACAACAAAGATTGAGACAGCCAAGAAACAAATGACCACATACTATAAATCATGTGATGGATGGAGGAAGGACGCAGGAGAAACATAACAACAATTATGAGAATAACAATCATTATGATCTGTTATTTAGTGAACCAAACATTTACATCTGTCATAACTATGGACATAAAGCTTCAGATTGTCGCTTAAGGAATTACAAGCCAGATTTGATCCCCACTGCTGAAAATGTCAAGGTTTGGAAGAAGAAATCAGATGACAAGTGTGGACTAGTGTTATCAGCCCAAAGACAAAATAATCCATGGTATATTGACAATGGATGTTACAAACATATGACTGGAGACAAAAGTAAGTTTCTAACTCTAAGTGAAAGCAAATCAGGGAATGTAACTTTTGGAAATGATGCACCAGGAAAAATAAAAGGTAAAGGAATGGTAAGTTTGAGTAATGGAAAAGGGAAATATAAAGATGTTTTATTTGTAGAAGGTCTTAAACATAATTTTCTTAGTGTCATTCAAGTCTGTGACTGAGGATGTGAATTCATTTTTACCTCTAAATACTATAGAATAAAATCTGTGAATTTAGGACAACTAGTTGCAAAAGGGATAAGAACAAAAAACAATGTCTATGTGTTAAAAGAAGAAAAAGAAGAATGCCACTTAAGAAAGTATGATGAAAGTTGGTTGTGGC
>SNQJ01S0053062.1:31175-62412 GCA_010110895.2 Picea sitchensis
AACCGGGAGCTCATCTCAACCATCGATAGATACAAAAATGGCGAAAACGCCTTCATATACTCAAAACAACAACAACAGCGAAATCAAGACACTGCATTGAAATCTTTGCGTATGCATGGCTTCTGACAGTCAACATATGAAAGATCGTGCAACTTATGTCAGACGCAATCTTAATTCTTTGACAGTTCCAACGACGAATCGACGTGCCTTAAATTCATGGTCGTGTTTTCCCATTAAGGCGGAGGCGATGTCTAACCACCACCAACCGCTTCAATAACTGCAACATCGGGATTGAGGATGGCCCGGCCAACTTGGCACCTTCTGGACATGGGGGACCTCCCATGCAGCCACCTGGAAAAATCGACCGGCTCAAAGGATATGCGGGGAGAACAGCGCGGAAGGTGGGACACGGGAACGAAGTGATGGGGCCACGACAGCGGGGAGAGAGAGGGAATGCAAATGGGACACATGGAAAAATGCGATAAGCGAAGGAGGTGGAAGAATAGGTGTGATGGATACCTTTTAAGGGGAGGCTGACGTGGAGGGAAGGAGACGCGTGGTAGATGGTGTGTGGATGATAAGAAGGGAGGAAGGCCATGCAGACCATAAATGAGAGATAGATGGACGACACATGGCGGCAGGAGAACGGTGGTTGGAAGGTGATATGATGGGAGAAGGGCCCATGCACGCTTAAACACAGAGCAGTTGCGGATGATACGGGTCGTGCGAGCGCCGTCGATTCGGGCGTTAAGATCTCAGTCATTGGAGAGTTGCGAGTCCGATTCCGGACCCCGCCCCCTCCGCTTAAAGGTAGAAAGGCAAGGGGGGTCCGGAATTTCCTTCATCGTCGTTGACTCGGGCGTACTGATCTGGGCCATCGAAGAGGTGTGCCCCGGATTCCAGACCCCCCCCCCNGCCGCGATCTTAGCCGTCCAGACTTGATTTTCGATTAATCACGGGCGCATTACCACCCGAACTTAGGACAAGTGGGTTTTTGACCCATTCCTTTACATTATAACCCCCCCTACAAGAAATATCTCTAACAAGCATATATAGTGCGTGGTTACCTTTGAAATAAACAAACTTCCCTGGGTTGATAATTTATGTAGCACTTGATTGTTTAGTTAAATAAGCAATTATAGTGACCAACACAACTATTGGATGATAATTCTACATTGATTTAACACTTGAATTTTATGGTTAAAAAGGATTAAATTGCTCTATTAATTATTCACCCCCCCTCTTAGTAATCCAACAAGTGGTCCCCTTATGGCGTATCTCTAAGCATGGCCCTCATGGGAAGACACTTTGAAGAAGTCTACAAGAATCCTAGAGGGGTGGTCATGAATCTAGAAGTTGTTTGAGGAAAACAAGGATGAAGGACATTGAAATTTAATGAAATAACCTCGCATATGGATAGTCCTCACCATTCCATTTCCAATGGTATGTGGTATTACATTTGGTTCCTCACGGTTAAGGAGATATTAGCTCTTAAATATGAAGCCCTGAAAAGAAATGAAGAAGCCCTGAATCTAAGGACAAAAAGTTACAAGTCAACCCCTAAAAAGTGTTGCAAAAAGAAGTTACAAGTCAGACCCATTGCAATGAATATTAAAATAAATATTAAGGATATTGTTTGTAAAGTCGGCCCCAATGGAATAATTATCAAAAAAATAAATTAAGTTTTATTTGGGTCAAGTCGACCTTAAAAAGAGGGTGCAAAATCTAATATAAATAAGGAACCTATGAGTTGAATTGAAACATCAAATCAAGTGATTTTTATCTGAGGTAACCAAGAATATGTGAGGTGAATTTAAGAGGGAATATGAAGTGAAGAAGGGAAAAATTACATGGGAGGATGAAGTCTTGTGATGATGTGTTCTAAGGTATGTTATTTAAAGGTCATCTTACCATTTTCACTATAATGTTTTTTTCTAAAATGATTCAGATAATGAAACTTGGAGGCTTTTGAGAATACATATCAAATTATCTGTGATAAAAATTTCACCTTCTGGTTCATTTTACTTTTGGAGATATACTCTGTGGAAGATGGGGTTTTTGACTAGTCCTGAAACTAGTCTCAAATAGGTGATCCAGGTAAAACATTCATAAATTATTCATAGAAGATCCAAATTATCTGAGACAACTTGAAATGGAAATAGGACATTATTTACTATCTTTTGTGAGAGTTTCACAATCCGATATCAAATATTGAGAACGATGCATGTTGTACAAGTTCACCCTATTGAATAGGCCAAAATTCAGGAAGGTTTTTCAATTTTTCTATAACTTCTATTATGAGAAGTTTCAGATACTGAAATTTTGAGGATATGGAAGAAATATATCAGAGTATTTGTGGTTAAAATTTCATAAATTGGATCACAAAATTTTTGGAGAGATGCTCTGTGGAAGTCAAAGTTCCTAAATGGTCCTGGAATATGTTTCAAACAAGTCAGCATGGAATTTTTTATATAACTTCTTTTTTGGGACTCTACAGATTGTGAAATTTTCAGAGGTATGAAAATACATATAGAAGTACCTCGGATAGAAATTTCAAAATCTGAAATGGAAAATTTAGCTTGCAATGAATCTTACAAGTTTTCATATTTGAGGTATGTTATGGATGTTTTGGTACATGCTTGAGGCATGTCTTTGGAACTTGGTTTGAGGTATGTTATGGTACATGCTTAAGACATATTTTGGCACATATTTGGTATATGGTTTATGTATTTTATGGCACATTATTGAGGTATATGTTTGGTACATCTTTTATAGTTTATCATGGATGTTATGGCACATGTTTGAGGCATATTTTGGCACATGCTTGGTACATTGTTTGAGGCATATCTTGGTGATGTTGGGAATATGTTTTGAGAGATGTTCTTGGTGATATTGGAATATTGTTTTGATGATGATGATGTATCAATATCAGTGACATTATCAATGACAGGTTGATTATCAGGTAAAATGACAGGTTGATTATCAAGGACAGTTTTAGTGACAGGTTGAGTCTCCATTTATATATCAAGGTGTAGGGTGGTACAAGGTAGGAGATCGAAGTCTCCTTCAGTTTGGTGCCTATAAACGAGGGGGTTGAAGCCTCCATATAGTTGGAACATGAGAATACATGGGGTTGGAGCTTCCTTCATTTTGGGGCCAATAAATCAGGGAGTTGGAGCCTCCTTCCAGTTGGAGCTAGAGAATCTAGGGAGTTGTAGCTTCCTTCAGGTTGGAGACTGTAAATCAGGGGGTTGGAGCCTTGTTCTAGTTGGAGTTGGAGAATCTAGGGATTTGTAGCTTCCTTCAGGCTGGAGCCTGTAAATAGGGGGTTTGAGCCTCCTTCCAGTTGGTGCTGAAGAATTTTGGAAGTTGGTGTTTCCTATGAATTTAATCTTTTGATATATAAGAAAGAATTTCATGGTTTTCTTCCATTTGGGTTTACACGTAAAATATGGTGTAATGTGTATCTATTTTTGTATTTTATGCATTTTTCATTGTTCATGATATATTGAATACAATAATAAGTGATAATTGATTGATAAATTGATGATTACATGTTCTGATCAAAAGTGGTAAAAAGTGCTCAATATTGATTCACCCCCCACTCAATATTGGTGATTATTCCAACAATTGTTATCAGAGCAGGTCCTTTAGAAACAATATAACAACTAGAAGGTAGATCATGGAGTGAACAGATAATGGAATACCAGTGTTTGATGGTTAGAACTATATCGTAGAAGATAAGGTTGAAAGCATTTTTACAGGCACATGGATTTGACGTTTGACAATCAGTTGGCACAAGATACACCACTTCAAAGAAACCTTTGAATACTGCAACCAAGAAGGAGTTAAGAAGGAGAAAAAAAAACAACAATGGATACCATCTTGGATGCATTACCTGATTTGGTAAAAGTCAAAGTAGGGAAATGTTCATCAACTAAAGAAATTTGGGATAAGATACATAATCTCTACTCTAATGAATATATTCTTGCAACCATAGAGCCAGAGTATGTTGATCAATATGAAAAATATATTGAGATAAAACAAGAAGAAAGAAGTTCATAATTTCATACAGATTCAGAATAAGAAGAAGGTGAAGTAAAACTAGTCAATACCTTAAGTGAGATGAAAGAAGAAAGGAAGGAAAACATGTCCCTTAAGGAAGAATTTATCAAGCTAAAGAAAGGTTCTGAATAAGTACAATAGATTATCATAAATATAAAGGTTCAACTCGAAAAATCCAAAGTGATTGAAGAAACTCTAAAAACTAAGTTGGAACAAAAGGAGAAGATAAATGAGTGTTTGGAAGATGAAATAGTATCACAAATAAAGGAATCATAGAAGAGGGAAGATATTTTCACAAATCATCTTGAGGAAATATATGAGGAATTAAACAAGATCGAAGAAAAATTTAGTCAACAAGAAATAATACTTGAAGAATAAATCATCTTCTTGAAAATCCAACTTGAAAAATCAAAGAGAATGAAAGAAGTAATGAAGATCTAGACGATGAATAATAAAGAAGATTGTGAAAAGCTTGAATAAGAAGTCGTATAATTAAGGGTTGAAGTTGACAAGCTCAACACGAGAATGAAGAGCTCTCAAGTACTAGAAGATATTATCAGTTGTCAAATGTCACCATTCATTAAAATAGGTGTTGGATACACTGGTGAGACCTCATGTAAATAATATGCAAATACCAATCCTAACAAGAACGTCAAAGAGAGAGGAATCTCCACTCAACTTGTAATGAAAGTTAAAAAGAAGCGTTCCAGGTTGTCGGAAAAGAAAAATGAAGACAAGGCTAAGAACTATGCATAAATTCTCAAAGGAAGGAATGATGGTCAACAAGATTCAAAGAGGAATGAATGTAGAAGAGACATATTTCAAATAAGACCTTCTACATCCAGGTATCAAAGAAGCTTCAATAATTGTGAAGGAAACAATAGAAGAGAAGTCACCTTAGGCATGAATACAAAAGGACTACATCACAAAGAAGATCATTTAATTCCAGGTATCAAAGTTTATTTTCTGGTTATTGTTTTACTTGTAATAACTTTGGACATAAAGTTGTAGATTGCAAAGCTTATGGAAGAAATGTTCAATCAAGAAATGTTTATGTGGCTCCATACAATATTGAATGTTACAAATGCCAAAAATATGGACACATAACTCATGATTATAGAAGCATTATGGATTCTTCCATGAAAGGAAACACTAATACTAGATACAACAAGGTTTGGAGGAGAAAAAACAAATAAGAACATGTGAATGAAGAAATCCCAGAAATCATACTCTCAAGATTTAGAGTAGTGCAAGATCATGATGAATTTACAGGTAAATAGGAATATGTCAATGATGAATCCACACCAAAGTGAATTCATCCATTGTTCTAGTCCATTCAGCTTGGAGACTCCCAACATTGTGAATATTTAAGAGGGGGAGTCTAAGCATCAGCCATTGCAGAATGGAGAACTATCGGTTGGGTAATATGAAGTATTTTTTTTCAAATTTTGGGAAGTAAAATGCATAATGGCTTGATCACAAAAGTGAATAATGTATTGTAATATATTGGTTTATTAATATGCAATTGTCATCCCCATGGACAGTTTGATTTTAAACATATACAAGTAGTTGTGATAAAAATTTCATCTTGTGGGTCGTTGTATTTTTGGAGTTACACTCCATGGAAAATAGGGTTTGTGGCTAGTCTTGAAACTAGTCTAAAACAGGTGCTTTGGTTAAAAATGTCACAACTTATTCATAACAGATCCAAATTTAGTAAGACAAAATGTATTAGTTAGAATTTCAACTAAAATCCAAGGAACATAAAAAAATTATCCTAATCATGTTTCAGAGATATGTTTTTAAGTTTTCGGAGTCAAGGTGTAATTCTTTCTTTCTATCAAGATCCAGGAAAGGTAGTGAAAATCAGAAGAGAATAAAATATTAGGGGTAGGAAAAATAAAACAGAATAATGACTTAGAGGGTCAGACACAAAACAATCTCATTCTGACACAATTTTTTTTATTGATTTTCGAACTTCTTTTCAAGCCATTTTTATCCTTATTTTCTTTCTTCTTTTATTTAATTTTTATTTAATTTTCATTTTGTTCAAAGAAGGCTTCAGAATTAATTTGTAATATTTATACTTTTCTAATATTTTATTAGGTGACAATATATAAATGAGTGAAACCCCCTTTACATTCAATAATATTTGTTTAAAATTTTATCTTGGACTAGTGGGGTAGGTGTTCATACCTCAGATTTCCTTTATATTTTCAATCAAGTAAATCATTAATTTATCACCTGTTTTGAGAGAAAGTGAATGTTCTGATACATCCTTATCTCTCAACTGACATTAAGCATTAATGGAAATCTGAAATATGACTATTGCATAAAATGTTTTAGGTAGCACCCATTGATAGGAGCATCAAGAATTTTTCCGTCAAGGTTTTCCAGTAAGAAGGATTTTTTCCCCTCAGCAGCTTCAATTCTGAATGGTATGAACCATAGATGATCAAAATTTCGATGTTTACCTGCATATTCTTTCCTAGCATCCCACTTCAAAACTAAATCTCCAGGGAGAAACTCTATGTCTTTAGTTTTTTATCAAAAAGGGCCTTCATATCATCTTCGTACTTTTTAAGTTTGTCATCTACTTCGGATCTATTTTGATGGACCTTGATTATTTGATTTATCCTTCTTGTAACATCGTTTCGATATTCATTTTTATCCTGTCAGAGCTTCATCATAGGAAGAGTGATATTGATAGGAAAGAAAATGTCAGTACCATAAACCAATTGAAAAGGGGACAAACCTATTGATTTTTTGGTGTCGATTCGATTCACCCATAAGGCGTATTTCAAATGAACTGCCAAGCCTTCTTATTTTCTTTCAACACTTTTCTTATTATATTCATCAGGATCTTGTTGGATGATTCATCCAACCCATTCCCCTGAGTATAATAGGTTGTAGAATGTCTTAACACAATGTTGTATTTTTGGCAGAATTTGACATTGCCATAGATTTGAAAGCTTGGGCATTGTTAGTGACTATTTTTTGAGGACAACCAAATATCGATAGGATGTTCTCTTCCAAGAAGTTTATTACTACCGAATATGTAGCATTGTGAGTTGGAATGTCTTCAACCCACTTTGTGAAGTAATCAGTAGGAGTTAAAATCCATTTATGTTGGGTGCTTGACTGCAGATGGATTTCTCTGATAAAATCTAGACCCCATTTTTGAAAGGGATCTTCTGCTTTGACTGGTATTAAAGGTAGTGCAGATAGATTTTGCTTAGCAGAGAACAATTAAAAAGATTTGTAGGCTCTGATCTTGACATTCACGTTAGTACATAACTTTGGCCGGTAATATCCTGCTCTTAAAATATTGTAGGTTGTTTCCCTCCATGTGTGGTTTCCTCCACACTCTCCTTCATGAAATTCATTTATGACTCCTTCTATTTCAGATTTTGTTAAGCAACATAACAAGAAACCCATAGGATCCTTCCAATAGATTTTTCCATCAATAATACAATATTTAAATGCATGTAGCTTCAAATTTCTCGCTTTGGGCGGAGTCATGTCATTCGGGCACTGAAGGGTAAGGAGGTATGAAACAATGTCACAATACCAAGTAGAGGAAGAAAATTTATATTCAATCTAAATCATTGGTATTTGATCATCAAGATCCTCTATATCCAGGAGATATCTGTGTGATTCCAGGTGATTTATCCCGAGCACCCTGGAATTTGATTCGCCTAATAGTTTCACCAAGCCTTGACCTTTGACTAGTTTGGTCGGCTTTAATTCTAGATCAAACTCTTGAATTTTAGCTAACCACCGACCTCTCTTTCCATCATTGTCTGGTTGAACCAAGATGTCTTTCACAACTCTTGTTGGCACGTAAGTGATTATTTTGGAATGAAACACATATGTCCTGAGATCTTTGAGAGCTTTCACCATTACGTAAGCTTGTTTCTCAGGTATATCATACTTAATTTTGCATCCCTGAGACTTTTATTGAAAAATTATATCGGTTGCTCAATGTCTTCTTCGTTCTTTTGTAGGAGAACCATTGCGATAGTATGTTCAAAAGTGAAAGAGAATATCAATAATTCCTTAGTATAGTCTGGATTGGCTAAGACTGGTGATTCTCCTATAGCTTTCTTGACTCGCTTGAATGATGCTTTAGCTTCGGTGGTCCATTTCACTTGGTTGTCCTTCTTCAACATATATGTAATCAATTTAATTATTTCAGCAAAATTAGGAATGAATCTTCTCAAAAAGTTGATCTTTCCTAAAAAAGATTGAATTTCTTTTTTGTTCCTAGGAATATTAATCGTGTCTATAGCCTCAACTCGTTTAGGTGCAACCTTGATTCCTTCTTTTGACACTATATGACCCAAGTTATTCCCTTATTTCATAGAGAAATGTGATTTATTAGTATTAAGAGACAAACTGAACTTTCTACATTTTTTTAAGGTCTTCCTGAGATGTAGAAGATGTTCTACATTAGACATAGAAAAATTCTCAAATCATCAAGATAAATAACAATGAATTTGTCTTTCTCACCAAAGAATGCAATTTCCATCAATCTCTAGAAAGTATCCCTTGCATTCATGAAACCAAATGGCATTTTATCATACATAAAAGTTCCCCATGTAGTGGTAAACGCACTATTTTCTCTATCTTCTTCATGGACATTGATTTGATTGTATCCAGAAATACCATCATTCATGGACATTCTGTTAGCTCCATCTAATTTTTCTAGAACATGATCCATTTTCGGTAGTGGGTAGTTGTCTTTGAGGGACTACCGATTTAAGTTTCTGAAATCTACACAGAGCCTTATTTCACCATTTTTCTTTTTGACGGGTACCAAATTTGCTAACCATTCAAAATATATGAGTGGAACGATAATTTTTGCATAGAAGAGATTCTTGACTTCCCTTTCTATTACTGGCATGAGAATAGGATTTATTTGTCTGAGTTTCTTCCTGAAAGGTTTGATACCATGTTTTAAAGGAATCTTGTGTTCAATAAAAAAGGTATCACAAGTTTTTAGATCATCATAGGACCACACAAAAACGTCTTTATATTTCCTAAGCAACTCGGCGTACTTATTCTTCATTTGGGCCAGAAGGTATTTAGATATCTTGACTGGTTTAGGGTCTTCTTCAGTTCCTATATTACAGTCTTCAACCTCTTCAAGCTGAGGTCGTAAGGTAGAATTTAAATATTTGTCATCATAGTCAAACAATATCTATAAGAGGATCAGACCTCTGAGGATCTGATTGTTATTAAGTACGAGCATGCAGTGGTTTGCGATCTTATATTGGAACTTTTCAGAGTCTTCACCTTCCTGCATGACCCAAATAGGATCGCTCTGGTTTTCTTGATCTATGTGAGTCTCAGAAAACTCTTCAACCATTTCAAGGAACTGTTTGATTTGTTCGTCGTGCTCAAACACCTGCAAGTGATGAACATTTTTCGAGATCGAATATTTGTTCTCATATCGATGTGATACTTTAGTTTCAATACAGTGGGCAGTATGAAGGTCGCAACATCTTTGGCTAAAGATTAAACTTGTTGATTTTCCATTCTGGGAATAGAGTGAATATTAAAAGATGAGAAGAATTTTTCTATCAAATCCCAGGTGCAATTTTTGTATGACCTTAGCCTTGGATGCTTAGCCTGATACTGTTGTTTTATTTGTTTCACAATGAGATCTGCATCACCATAAACTATCAGATGTTCGATTTTTAACTTTCTGACAGCTTCCAATCCTAAGACTAAAGCTTCATATTCACAGACATTATTTGTATAATCAATCTCCCACTGTAATATATATGAGAATGGAATAACGTACTCATATCCTGGTGCTACAAATAACACTCTAGCCCCTACTCCTTCACAGGATGAAGAGCCATCAAAAAATATTTTCTACATTCCTTCTCTACTATTTACACTTTTCTTTGTTTTTCCTACCTTTTTATTTTCTTGTTATGTACATTCTTCAAAATCATCATCTATAGATAAAATAAAATTTCCTAAGTCCTAATCAACAACATAGACTGGGTAATTGTTCGGTTTTTTGGGGTCACTTACAGTATACATCAATCTAGTCTCTCTATATGATTGAGTGAATTGTCCATCGAAAATCAGGATCGTAGCGTAAGTCATGTCCAACTGAACTGATCCTCTTAATTTGGCACCACAATACTTGGATAGAAGCATGCCATACTTTGCAGGGACGTCAGCAATGACCACATCCATAAGGATACTTTTTACATGGATCCGAGCAAGATTTACTACCAAATATTTAATCATGCCTAGACACTTAACCTTTCTAGAATCAAATGAGTAGAAGTGCTGATAAGGTCTAGTGATTTTGAGGCCTATCTTATCGATGACAATTTTAGGCATTAAATTATGAGATGCCCCAAAATCTAACATACAATTGTGGAGTAAATGGTCATGCACAATTAGTGTAATATAAAATGGAGCAATAGAATCCTTGTTGTTTTCGATGTGTGGACCGAACATGATCGTAGGTCTTTTATCTTGTAGATTAATAACATCTGCATGACATTCGGCCTTAGAAAAATCTATCACTTTAGTGATTTTCTTTTTATAAATCAGTTTTTTTTCAAGTTCAACCAGAGGCATGGGGATTTTAATTTTATTAAGCTCATTTTCTAAACTGAAACCTCCAACTTCTTTTTCGGTTTCTCTGGTTGGAATTTCTTGTTCTGTGTTTTTTGGTTTGTTAGTTTGCGTTGTTTTTGTTTCAACTAATTTTTTGGGGGAAACTTGTGTTTCAGTTGGTGTTTTAGCAATTGCTACCTCATTCATTTTACTTCGTGACAAAATATTTTTTGGTGGAACATTTGTAGAATTTTTCTCTCTAGGCCTTAAATCATACTTTTGTTGGAGTTCAGACATTATTGAGTCAGTGAGCCCTTGATAAGTAGAATCTCCTAGATTTTTTATGCCTTCCTCATTATTAAATAGGGATTCCAGGTCTACAAATTTTTCATAATCTTGTCTGGTTAAGTGTGGCTCCAGATCATCATCACTAAGGTTATTCAGATATTCTTCTAGCTCCTCATAATTTTTCATTTCATCTCTCTGCATAAAGTTTTCATTTTTAAATGGAACTTGGATCTTTTGATCTTCATTTTTTATTTGTATTTGTTGTATCTGAGGGTTAGGGTTTCTCTTGAACTGATTCCTAATGTACGGATCAGGTTTGACTTGATCTAATTCTGTCCTAGATATTTTGTTTGATAAATCTTTGATTATATTGGCCATCTCATCCATGTTTTCTTCTACAGACTTCCTAGATCCAAAGGGTCCTACTTGTTCTTTGAAACACCTAGGTTCTTTGGTTCCCATCTCAATATTAGTTTTTAATTTCTTGGATGCCATCATATTGGATTCAATTTCTATGGCATCGTCTTGCATTCTTGACAATGTGGTCGATCTTCTTTATCTTAATAGGAGAGAAAATTCAAGTTCAAAGCCCCTGCAAAAGTTACCTTTGTAGTAGGTTGAGAAGGTTTTATTTCACCTGGGATTTTGTTATACAATATGTTGAACCTCTGAGTAAATTCAAGGACTGATTCAAAATTGTTTTTTCTTAGAGCCCCAAATTCGGTTAAATAATAAGATGGTCATTTTTCTCTCCCCATTGTCTTAAGAAGGCATTTTCCAAGTCATCATATGACTGTATGGAACCTACAGGGAGCCCTCTAAACCATGTCCTCACTTTTCCTTCAAAGGTTTGTACTAACATTCTAGAGTAAACATCATCATGTTCGATGCCAAGGATATCAATAAACTAATAATAGAAGAACTATGTGTTATGTTGCGGTTAGATCTCCTCCCATGAATTTCGGTACGTTTTTCATATAATTTTTGGGAAAATCATGAAGGAAGGTAGGGAGGACCAAGGGAGCGTATCTGGAAGCTAAGGTGGAAAATATTCTAGGAGGAAGAGCATTTCCTTGACCTTGTCCACCTGCTCCTCCGCCTCTGGCGCCACCAACACTAGCCATTGGAAGTCTAGGAGATGATATTCAAGAGCTATAAAGGGGATTTTCAAATAATTTGAGGGACTAAAGTGGAGACCTTTGAAATAATTTAGGATGTGGTGAAGGAAGTTCCAGAAAAATATCGTTAGGAGATGGGAAATCTAAGAGAGGAGGAAAATGGAAATGCAGGCTAGTTTCCTCAGAGTTGCAAGATGTATATATTGGAGAAACAATAGGGGGTGAATTAGGATATAAAAAATATATTCTTTATAGTTTCAGGAAACTAAAACCTTTACTTCGAGAAAGGATAGGACTGGCAGGGTGTCAATGACAACAGGTATTGAAAGGAATCTTTTGTTCTCACTGGTAAAAGTATATGTTGGGTCAATCTCGACTTTTATGTCGGGAACAATTACCTCTATATTTTAGATTTTAGACTCAGGTTTACTAATCGATGCCTCTGTAGAATGAATTTGTTTAAAACTTTCATTAGGGGGGTATTCTTCCTCCTGGAACTTAGAATTAACTTGTGTAAATTTGGGTTGATATACTTTACTTATTGATGCAACAATCGATTTGAGGTATCCCTTTGGTTTCAACAACATTTTGGGATCTGACACTACTATGGTTTGCTTATCATCTGGATTTTATCTGGTATTCTTTCGATTAAATGATAGTTTTTTCTATGGTGGAGTCGCCAATTTAAAGATAAAAATAATCCTTACTTATGTATTCAATCTTTGTTCACCATCAAAGATAGAAATTTACCTTGTCATTTTCCCAGGGAAAATAAATTTGTTTCTTCTTCCTCGGCAATGATGCCAAAAATATGTTGTTTCTGAGATTAATCCTAAGGCTCAAAGAGTAATGTTAGGCATCATGAATGTTTAAAGAGAATTTTTAAAAGAGTGTTTTTTATACATTTAGTTATATAAGAAATGATCCTTAAATGAAATTAATAATAATACAGTACAAAGGTTGTATTTCGTTGTTTGAGTCACAATTGTAATATCAAATGGTGTGAGGAAAACTACAAAACTATTAAACAAATAAAGGCATCAATTGTTGAGGAGTGTAAACTTGTTGTAGTAGAAGAAAAGTAGAGAGTGCACCCTTGAACATGATATGAAATTCAGTAATTCAAACAACTTGCAGGCCTTGCTTTACTTATAGTAAATATAGATGAAAAAATACTTACTTAATGAATTTCTGATATAATGTGATTACAATAGTTGTGATACTAAATTACAATCAATCACTTATCAAGGAATTGCATAAGGAAATTTAGAGATATGGAAATACAGGAGAAACACACAACTCAAACTAAATGAAAAATAGAATCGATGTATGCACTTGTATTAATACTAAAAAAGGTGAGTTTTATCTATTACATCCGACAAGAAGTAGCCCTGAATAGATTTGAAATCTATCTATTTATACAAAAATTGTCACAACTCAAAACTGTTGGACTTCATGCAATATCTCCTAAAAATGGAATGTAATTCGAATGAAACGACAACGGGCATATATCGTTTGAGTTATCACTTTCATCTATATGTTCATCTTCTCCCAGAGGTTCCTCTTTTCCTTTTCTCTTTGAATTGGGCACACATGTCCATTGAGGCTACCATAATCATTTGTTTCTTGCCATCACCATCTGATTTTGTTGCTATCTGTTCTTCGGAAGCATTTACAAGAAAAATAATATCAGTTGAAAATATGGAGGGAGTGATAATGTGACAGGTAGCTCAGTGTTGGATCGTCATGTGACGGCTAACAGTTACGAGAAAGAGTAAATTCTCATGAATAGGATGACATGGGGACAAGTGTAAGTGGTGAGGTAAATGGGGTAACTAATGTGGAAGGTGTGACAGGTTTTGCTCCAATGTCCATTTATGTTTCCCTATTTTGCGGGGGTGCAAGGGGGTCGTTTGACATAACCCGCTTTTTGTCTTGCAATGCACCTAGTGATGTCATGTACCCCCGAGAGAAAACATTGGTTTAAATTGTGGGACCGCCTTTCGAAATTAAACACCGCGCAACTTTGCCCCCCACAATCACTCTTAGTCGTTGATCTCCATGATCCATTAAAATGTGACTGTCGATCTTCACAAAGTGAGATAAGTGCCCAAAGTTAAGCCGAGGTCACAAATCTTGGTCATATGTAGAGAAGATAGAGTGAATTTCATGTAATTCTCATCCGTTAATATGAGTGGGGAACATGTGTTAGACGATTCCCGTATTTGGCTATTTCGTACTATGGGGGTAGGCAAGCAGTGTTGAGTAAAGAAATCCTGAAGACCCGAAGCCCATATGGACCGTTGATCAAAGAGGATGCATGGCAGGAGATCCTATACTTCAGAGACTTGGTACTTCAGATATTTGCACCTCGGAATGCCCGAAGCCCGAAGTTTCGAAGTAAATCCTCACCGTTGAAATCAAGAGGACACGTGGCAAGAGATCCTCGACTTCGGGGATAACCACTTCAGAAGAAATATGGATGTATGAAGAGAGAAATACCTAAGCCTAAAGTTATGAAGTAAATATCCATCCTTGAAATCAAGAGGACACGTGGCAGGAGATCCTCCACTTCAGGGATTTAGCATTTCATATATTTTCACCTTGGAACGCTCGAAGCCTAGAGTTCTGAAGTAAATCTCTGCCATTGAAATCAAAAGGACACACGGCAGGAGATCCTTTACTTCAAAGACTTAGCACTCCAAAGAGTTTTTTCTCCCTTTTCTATCTATTTATCCCCTTATCTACTATATTTGGTCCTTTTCTTAGATTATCCAACTTCCAAACAGATTTATCATTCCACTAGATTTTGAAATCTGATCCATCAAGCTTTCTTGCAACTTTTCGCAGTGCCATAGTATTTAAAGAAATAAGATTAGCCTGCGTGTAACAAGAGACGTCTTTAAGCTATTCACTTAACAAAACTGTCAATTGTAAATAGTAAAATAATTTTGAAATTCGAAAAGCTTATATAGATCTATTTACAAAGAGATTATAAAACATTTTGATGAAATTTGTTATCTGGCAAATTATAGTAATTATTAAAATTGTTAAATTTAGCCAATCATGAAGGTCATTAATTATCTTGTATTTGATCTTAATTCTTAATTAACTGCGTTAAATTTAATTATTTCGGGAGCTCGGACTTCAAGTGTTTTTATTGTTTAGACTTATTGAAACATCCTATGCATGGAGCTTCAAAGCGACTGTTAGAGATATACCTCTTAAAAACTCAGGCGGCTCCAGAAATCCAAAGGTTATTAGGATTATTTGATCAAAAGGGAAAACTCATCAACAATGAATATTGTGCATGCCTTATTATTAACAAACCAGTAATGAATTTGTTTTAAAATTAAAAGGCCACTTTCCAAGTTTCTACTCTCTTCGGGTAAAATTTTATTTTCATGAAGTAGAAAATACAAATATCTAAAGTTAATAATTGTGTGTGTTCCAACAAATAAATTGATTTAACACTTTCATTTTATGGTTAAAAAGGATTAAATTGCTCTATCACTGGTTCAACCCCCATCTCAGTAATCCAACAGTTGGTATCAGAGCAGGTTCCTTCAGGAAACAATTTAACCACTGGAAGGAGATTATGGATTATTCTGAGAATGGAGTACCATTGTTTAATGGTTAGAATGGTTTAAAGTATGAGTTATGGAGTGGAAGGATGAAATCATTTTTATAGGCATAGGGGTATTATATGTGGTTGTTATTCATTACAGGATATGATAGTTCAAAAAGGGAAAAGACTATAACCAAGAAGGAATTGAAGAAGAATAACAAAATAGCAATGGATTTCATCTCGAAAGGATTACCTACTCCGATAAGAGAAAAGGTTGGTAAATGTTCGTCAACCAAATAAATTTGGGATAAGTTACATGACATATATTCTTCACCCATCGCAGATTCATAAGATGCAGATACAGATCAAGAAGAATCATGTTCACCATGTCAAACAGATTCAGAAGATCAAGAGTACATAATCACCAGAGTTATGTTGTTTTCCTTTAATTTTGAAAAACATGGGCATATTGAAATAGAATTCCATGAAGGAAATGAGATAGAAAAACTAATTGAAAAGGAAGACAATTATGAAGAATAATTGATTATTGCTTTAGATGAACTAAGAGAAGAAAACAAGCCACTCAAGAAAGAATTGATGAAACAAAAGGAAAGTGCTCACATTTTTTAAGAATCCCCATAGGTCATAGAGAATTTAAGAACTCAAGTAGAAGAATCCAAAAAGATCGAAGAAAATCTTGAATATTAAAAGCAGTATTTGGAAGCCAACATAGTAGCACAGAAGGAAAAAACATAAATGAGAGAGACGATGTTGACAGATCATCTTAAGGAAAGAACCAATGATCTAAACCAACTTGAGGCATATTATGGTCAATAAGAGAAAGGACTTGAAGAAGAAATAATCACATTAAAAATTCATCTTGAAGAAGTGAAAAGAATAGAAGAAGTCATGAAGTCTCAGATAATGAAGAAAGAAGAAGAGGTTGAGAAGCTTGAAGAAAAAGTTGTCACATTGAGAAGTAAAATCGTCAAACTCAAAATGAATTTTGAAGAGACAAAAACATCCACATCAGCTATATATAAGGAAGAGAATAACTCTAGGTTTCTAGAAATGAAGAATCAAGAAAATAGAAAGATTTATGAAGAAGTAATCAAAGGAAGGAATCATGGTCAACCAAAATCTAAGAAAACTATTGAAGATACATATTCAAGAATACCATCCATGTTCAAGCCACAAAGAAGCTTCAATCATGATCATGATCAGTCAAGGAAGAAATTCAGAAGGATTACACCACAAAAAATATCATTCACCCCCAGGTATGAAAATTTCTTTTATGGTCATTGTTTTTATTGTACTAATTTTGGACATAAGGTTGCATATTGCAGGGATTATAAAAGAAATGTTCAAGCAATAAGTGCATATGTGGTTGCACGTAACATTGAATGTTACATATTTCATAACCATGGGCACATAGCTAGTGATTTAGAATCATGATCGATACTTCCATGAAAGAGAACACTTATATCAGATATAAGAAAGTATGGATAATAAAACACGAAGAACAGATGAACAAAGACCATGTCCCAAAGATTGCAAGATTGGAAATACAACTATATGAAGAAAATTCTATAGAGAAAGACGTCATATAAAAAAATGTTTGGAAAATAACTGAAAGAAAATAAGGACAAGTAAATAAGGAACATGTTCAAGAGATTTTACTTTCAGACATTATAGTGAAAGATGAATCCAAAGACAGAAATAAAGAAGTCATAGCTCAAAGAGATGATGAATCTACTAATGAAGATGATGATGAATACACTTCAAGGCAGGAATTGTTCTGAGCCATCCAGCTAAGAGACTCCCAGATAATATAAATAATAGACAGGGGGAGTCTATGAGGTAGTTGAGACAGACCAAAGAACCATCCTTCGACCAGCTTGTATAATTTGAGTAGATATATTTAGTGCATTCAGTTAGTAGAAGTACAATATGATAGATTAATCAATTGTAGCAATACTTCATGATAGTATAGTGACATATGAGTCAAAATTATGGACAGTTGTGTACCAGAGTCTTCAACAATATGGATAGATATGGATGTGAAATCATATTTTCTGAACGAGGAACTTGAAGAATAAGTCTACATTGAACAATTGGTTCCTAGAGCATGGTACTCTAGACTGGATAAATATATACAACAGGGAGGTTTCAGAAAATGAAGTGCAGACAACAACCTCTACATCAAGAAAGTTTAAAAGGATATGCAGAATGAATTTGAAATTTCATTACTCGGAGAATTATCCTTCTTTATAGGTCTTTAGATACACCAAATCAACCAAGGAAATTTTATTTCTCAAACTAAGTATATCAAAGAAATGATAAAGAGGTTCAAAATGGAATATTGAAAACCAGTTACCAGTCCTATGCAAACCAGTTGCAAGTTGAGAAAAGAAGATGATTCAAATTCTACAGACCAGAGGTAATGCAGGTCAATGATTGGTAGCCTACTATATGTGACAGCATCCAGACCAGATGTAATGCAAGTAGTTGGATAGGTGGCACGATTTCAAGAAGCACCAAAGGAATCACATGTCTTAGCAGTGAAAAGGATTTCCAGATATCTCATAGGAAGAAAAGAGTTTGGATTATGGTATCCAAAATGAAATGATCTATCACTTATTGCCTACACAAACGAATATGGGGTAGGTTATATTGATGATCGACAAAGCACCAGTGGAAAAACGTTCTACTTGGGTGAGTGTTTAGTATCTTGGCTAAGCAAGAAACAATCATCAATATATTTATCTACAGCCAAATAAGAGTATATTGTAGTAGCAACATGTTCTACACATGTTCTATGGATGAAACAAACTCTAACATATATACAGGTTGAGTATGATGATCCCATTCCAATATATTATGATAATACAAGCACCATCAATATCTCAAAGAACCCGTTCATGCACTCCAAGAAGAATCATGTTCCAATAAATTATCACTTTCTACAAGGAAAGATTGTAGAGAAGAACATCAGAGTTGAATATGTGGGCACAAAAGAACAAGTGGTAGACATCTTTACAAAACTGCTTCCAAGTGAAGCCCTTGAGTATCTCCACCAAAGACTCGGAGTAATTTCTACTCCAAAATGAATGCTACGGAATGCTTATCTTATATGTCTTATATTTACATGAGGAAGCACCATAAAGAGGAAAATTCAAGTTGGGAGATCTGTTTCAGGAAGAGTTCAGTTAGGGGGAGTAGACCTGGATGGAAAGATACCTTTTGCATTCATTACAAAGGGGGAGAGATTTGTCGGATGCAAAGGTAAATGCTTGGAGAAAGATAACAGAGGCATGGTTCTAGAGGGATCGATGATTACAAGGGGAACATGAGTGATATGACTTCAGTATTGCATCAGAGTGTTTCCATCAATGCCAAAGGGGGAGATTGTTGATTAATTGGGTTGGTTTTCATTGATGTCAACCCTTGAAGAAAGTTTGGTAGAAAATTACGGTAGCACAAAGGTTTGGGTAATGGACTTGAGTTTGTTTGATGGATAAGGTACGAGTTTTTATATATTTGCAGGAAAGAATATTATAGATGGATAGTACATGTCATTCCATTTCCAATGGTATGTGGAACATCACATAACTTGTAATATTCCCAGGTAGAACCCCAGTTGTAATTATGAATTGTAAACATGTTTGATAGGTTGGTGAGCCGAGTTATAATAAGATAGAAGGCTTATGTGTTTATTAGGAGGGAGAGCCTAGATGCTAAGGTCATTAAGCCTAATTTTGTGCATGTAAATACTCACATCATTAATATAATTACATCATTGTGTATAGATCGACCATGAAGAAAGAGTTATGGGGGACTAATCTCTACTAGGTAGGTAAAGGGAAGGGGCTAAGAGTCTAGGAAAAAGGGGATAAGCTAGAGGGCTTGCCTCTAAGGGAATAATATTATATTATTGTTTCCTAGAGGCTAAGGTTTGGACATAAACTATGTTTTCCTAGGTTCTTATGGGAAGGGAACGAATGTTAAGTGGAGCTCCTGCATATTTAGGAAGACATGTGTCAACCTGGGCGGATGCACTTTTAGGTTGGGAAGTCAGTTCATTGGTTTTCACTCGTGATGGTGGGAATACTCCCCTCGCTTGCACGCAAGTAGACAGAGAGATCCTTCACACAACAAACTTTTGTTTCCTCATTTTGCTTGACCTCTGCAACCTAGGGGGGGAACCGGCACACCATGTTATGAAGATATATTTTTTTTCCTGTGAAGCACCGCACGACTACGTAGTGCCTGAGCTATATCACACCTTAGCCATTATTGTTTCTACCCACGTCTTCTTTGGACTGGTGTGTCTTGATGTCATTACCAGATCCCATACCTGATTTTTTTGTTGTGGTTACCCTCTATAATTAGGAGATGGATAGAAGAAGAAGATTTCCAGGGTTGTGATAAACTCTCTCCAGGTGAGAGAGAGTGTTGAGGAAGTGAGCTCTCCTGGAGGAAGTCTAGTAACAACTACAGAGCTCTGAGAATTTTTGATCTAGCCTGTTGTTGAAGCCCTGAAAAGGGAGGTGTAGCAGCTGATGGAATGCGTGATAGTGAAGGTGTACATTCTTGGGGTGGAACAAGAATGTGAGGAAAGAGAGTCTATGAGTTGTGGGCGTAAGTGGCTCCTTGTAGGAATTCCTTCCTATTGAACTATGTGATTTCCTTGTCGACCTTGCCTAGCCTAGGAATCCCTTTCCTGATGGAGTTTAGTCCCATCTCAGGGGTCACCCACTACTAAGAGTGTTGAGAAGCGTGGTCTATGACTGGGAGGTTCATGGAAGGTATGCCCACATTTGGTGGTCTTCTATTAAAAGATAAGTGCCACTTCTATGTTCATTTACATGTTATGTAATTGTATATGTGATATAATTGATGAGTAATTCCTAGATATATTGTATATGTTGTATGTGTAGGCTTACTATTATTTTCACATTAATTTTTGTATTATTAGAATATGTCATTTGTATGGGTTTATATATAGGTAGATGATAATTGTCATTTATATGTTTATATGGATGTGTATGATGTTTTCGCAAGTATCTTTGTGTGGCATAGCCCAGTAGATTAAGGTTGGGGCTATCATAGAATGGTATAAGAACATGAAAGTTTCTCGTGGTGGCATTGTTGATTAATTGGTTTGGTTTTCATTGATGTCAACCCTTGAAGAAACTCTGGTAGTAAACTATGGTAGCACAAAGGTTTGGGTAATGGACAAAATTTTGTTTGATGTGTAATGATATGATTTTTTATATATTTGCAGGTAATACTATTCTAGATGGATAGTACATGTCATGTCACTTATGGTGGTATGTGGATCATCACATAACTCTTCATGATTTGAGAGTTATGGCCTTACAAATTTGGAGGACCCTCACATGTTGGCTTGAAGCCCCAAAAGGTCTAAGAAGTCAAAATGCTTGCAAAGAAGAAATTATTTAAATAATAAAGTGAAGTGACAAACTCAAAAAACATTATTTAAATAATAAAGTGAAGTGGCAAAGTCAAAGAGGATTATTTAAATAATAAAGTGAAGTGACAAAGTCAAAGAGGATTATTTAAATAATAAAGTGAAGTAACAAAGTCAAGGAGGATTATTTAAATAAAAAATAAAATGGAGAACTTTCTAATTATGGAAAGTGGTTAGAAGTGGGTTAACCCTAAAATAAGGAATTTGGGTTAAAATGGTTAAAAGGTAACCCCTTGAGGAAGCTACATGAAAGTATAAATAAGAGGCAAGGCTCTCTCATTTTAATCACACTTGAGAATAATTGAATATCTATAGGTTACTGGGGTGACCAAAGGATATCTAAGCCAAATTTCAGAGGGAAGGATAAGTAAATAAAGCCGAAATTTAAGGGAGGATAAATTCTTTTGATGATGCTTTCTAAGGTATGTTATTTACAGGTCATCTCACCATTTTTGCTATAAAAAAATTTCTAGAATGATTCAGACCATGAAATTGGGAGGCCATTGAGGAAACATATCAGAGTACTTGTGGTACAAATTCTAACTTGTGGATCATTGTATTTTGGAGTTACACTCCATGTAAAATAGGGTTTGTGGCTAGTCCTGAAACTAGTCTAAAACAAGTCTTTCGGGTAAAACGTCATAACTTGTTTATAACATATCCAAATTTAGTAAGACCAAATGTGTTGGTTAGAGTACAATCTGTAGTATTCTGTGTAAAATTTTCAAATCCATACAACAAATATTCTGTGTTTGGAACTCTCTACAAGTTCGCTCTCTAGAATAAGCCAAAATTCAACAAGGTATGTCATTTTTGCTATAACTCCTTTTCTGATAGGTTCCAAGTAGTGACATCTGGAGGAATTGTATAAAACACACTGAATAACATTGTGTACTAGTTTCATATTTTATTCATTACAGGTACATAGTTATGATTATTTCAAGTTAGGGTTGTTGACTAATCCAAAACTAGTCACGTGAGACTAAAGTAAAGTTTGATGAAAACGCTAGTCTCTTGTTGTTAAAGTTAAGGAAGGTTTGTAGATATGTGATCATATATATCGGGTCTATTAAAGAGTTAAAAATCATATTTGGATGATGAAATTGATGAGGGATTTTGGTTGAGGTTGAGGTACAGGTTGATGCACTTTTTTATGGTACAAGTTGATTACAGGTTGAGGTACAGGTTGATACATGGTTCAGGTTATTGATACAGGTTTTTTGGTGCAGGTTTATTGGTACAAATTTACAATAGTATATATCATAGTGATAGTGTGAAAGTGGTTCCATCATTCTACTTAAACGTTGGGACGGTTGGACGGGGAAAGGACAGGTGATTGTAGCCACCTTTCGGTTGTAGCCAGAGAAAATAGGGGGTTGTATCCTCCTTCTGGTTGTAGCCAGAGAATTGGGGAGTTGGATCTTCCCTCAGCTTGTAGCCTGAGAAACTAGGGGGTTGGAGCCTCCTTCCAATTGCATCTGAAAAGAAAAGGAATTTGGTGCTTCCAATGAATGTAATTCTCTAAGACATATCAGAAAAACCATTTCGTGGTTTTCTCCCGCTTTGGGTTTCCACGTAAAAACACTGGTGTATTATGCATGTGTATGATTTTTCATTTGTTCATTGTTTATTTACTCTGAAAATATTGGATGATAATGCTACATTGATATAACACTTGCATTGTATGGTTAAAAAGGATTAGATTTCTCTATTATTGATTCATGCCCCCTCTCAATAATCCAAAAAATGGTATCAGAGAAGGTTCCTTCAGAAATTAGTTTAACCACTAAAAGGTAGATCATGGAGAGAAACAACACGTATAAAAATGGAATACCACAGTTTGATGGGCAGAAGTATGACTTTTGGAGAATAATGATGAAGACATATATACAAGCACAGGGATTTGAAATTTGGAAATCAATTGTAGATGGATACACAACACCAACAGTTTCGTCAACAAATGACAAAGACATGAAACTCGGTCAGAATAATTCCAAAGCCACAAATGCACTTTTCAATGGTTTTGGATTATCGATATTCACCAAAGTTTCACATTGAAAATCTGCTAAAGATATGTGGGACAAACTTTGAAATATTTATGAAGGAGATTCAAAATTCAAAGAAACAAAGCTTCAAAAATACAGAGGTCAGTTCAAACAACTAAAGATGAAGGAAGATGAGAACATTGCATCTTACATTTTATGAGTCGATGAAACAGTAAATGAAATCTTGGGATTGGGAGAAGAAATCAAATAATATGTAATTGTTCAAAGGGTACTAATATATCTTCCTATGAGATTTGACCCTAAGATATCAGCACTAGAAGAAAGACAAGATCTAAACTCAATAAGCATGGACATACTACATGGAATCTTCACACCATATGAAATGAGAACTGAATAGGAAAATCTAGATATAAACGAAGCAGTCTTCAAAGCAACCGAAAGGTCAAAGCAAAAGGGAAATAAAAAAGAAAAATAACATAGCAACAACAATTATGTCTCGGAATATGATGAAGAAGTGGCCAACTTTGTCAAAATATTGAACAAGGGAACCAATGACAGGTATAGAGGTAATATTCCTTTGATTTTTTTTAATTTTGATGGTATTGGTCATTTTGATAAAAAAAATTCCTCAAAAGAAAAAGAGAAATGATGAAGGTTTCTCAAATAGAAAACAAACATATAAAGGAAAAATAACCACAAAGAAAGTTTTCAAGAACATATTATGCACCAAAGAAGACATCTCATCAGATGAAGATCAAGTCAGTGATAGTGAGCCAGAAAGAGTTATATTCTTGGTAGTAGAAGACTCTGATAAAGAAGACTCCGAAGAAGAATATGAACAGGCCAAAGAATAATATGAAGAGGATGAAGAATAATATGAAGAGGAAGAAGTTGACTATTGAGAAGAATTGTAGTGTGTCATAGAAGTTATCAGAAGAGAAAAGAATTCATACACAAAAGGGTTATCGAAGAAGGCCTAGTGAAACATAGAGAAGAAGTTACAACATGTTTGAATCTTTGAGCACTGAAGTGGAATGATACAAATGTAACAACTTTGTACACATGACCAAAGATTACAGAATGACATTCTCTCCTAGAGAACCACAACAGTCATAGACAAGAATCTTAGAAAATGACATGGATAAGAAATCATAATCAATATAGCAATGAAGAATGCACAATCGCTCTACAAGATAAGAAGAATAAACGTGGTTGGTATGTTGAAAGTGGTTGTTCAAAACACATGACAAGTGATAGAGACAGGTTTCTTACATTAATAAAGGAAAGAGATGGATCAGTCTCCTTCGAAAATGATGATTCAGCTAAAATCACTGGAAAAGGCACAGTCATAATTGGGAACAAGAATACCAAGGAAGAAAATTTTCTACTAGTAGAAGATATGAAACATAGTCTTATAAGTGTGAGCCAAATGTGTGAACAAGGTCATAAAGTTACTTTTGATTCACAAGAGTGTGAAATAAGAAAAGAAGGTTCAAAAAAAATGGTTGCAATAGCTGCGAGAACTTCAAGCAACATATATGCATTAAGTGAAATTGGAAATGAAAAGTGTTTCCGAGGAAAGGAAGATGAAATTTGGCTATGGCACAGAAGAATGGGTCACATACATTTTGATAACCTTTTCAAAGTCAGAAAAAGGGAAGCGGTTAGAGAAATGCCCCAGATCACAAAACCAACCAACACTTTAGGCAAGCATTGTCAACAAGGAAAGAAAACAAAGACCAGGTTTAAATCAAAAGAATATTCAACGACAAGACCACTAGAAATTTTTCATACTGATCTAGTTGGACCAACTACAACAAAGGGTTTAAAAGGAGATAAATACTTTATGTTGTTAGTTGATGATTATACAAGAATGACTGCAGTTTTCTTTCTCAGGAATAAGTCAGAAACTTTTTAAAACTTCAAGGTCTACAAGGAAACGGTTGAAAATGAAATGGATTCAAAAATCAAATTCTTGAGATATGATAATGGAGGAGAGTTCACTTCAAAGGAATTGATGGACTACTGTAGAAGGCATGGAATAAAAAGGAAATTCTTTGTTGTTATGACACCTCAACATAATGGATTTGTTGAAAGAAAGAATAAGACAATACAGGAAATGGCTCGAACAATGCTAATGAATTCCAAATTGATAGATATATTTTGGACACAGACAATGCATACATCAGTTCACATTCAAAATAGAGTATTTCTCAAAAAAAACACTGACAAAACTCCCTATGAGTTATGGAAAGGAAGACTAGCAAATGTGAAGCACTTCAGAGTTTTTGGAAGAAAATGCTACATCAAAAGAGAAGATGGTAGAATGGGAAAGTTTGACTCTCGTGTTGACAAAGGATTACTTTTTGGTTACTCAAGTACAAGGAAAGCATACAAGTGTTACAAATTGATATTGAACATATTTGTGGAAGGAATCAATGTAACAATTGATGAAACAGGCAGACAAGAATTAAAGGAAGAAGAAAATGAATCAATGGAACTAATTTACGAAGAAGAAACAGAAGATGAAAAATACGTAGAAGGGGAAGATGAAGAGGATCTAATAGAAGCAAATGAGAAAGTTCAACAATTTCCTCCAAAGACACCTAGCAGACGAGTACAAAAGAATCATCATTCAGATCATATTATCAGAAATAAAGATGCAGGAGTTGAGACTAGAAGAAGAATCCGTTCACTAGAACAAACACACCTAGCACTCTCATCTAATATTGAACCAACCTATTTTGAATAGGCCAACAACGATGAATTTTGGAATAAGGCCATGGATGAAGAATTGGATCAAATAGAGAAAAATGACACTTGGGAATTGGTTCCAAGACCAAAGGATAAGAATGTGATCGATAGATAGTGGGTATAAAGGAATAAATTGAATGAATATGGATAGGTTACAAGGAACAAATCTAGATTGGTATGTAAATGATATGCACAGGTTGAAGGATTCAAATCTGAAGAGACATTTTCCCTAGTTGACAGAATGGAAGCAATCTGATTTATTTTATCTTATGCATGCTCCAAAATTATTAAAGTGTATCAGATGGATGTGAAATCATCTTTTCTGAGTGGTGAACTTGAAGAAGAATTCTACATTGAACAACAAGAAGGATTTCAGCTATCAAAGAACATAGATTATGTGTGTAAATTAAAGAAGGCCTTGTATGGTCTAAAATAGGCTCCTAGAGCATGGTACTCTAGACTGGATAAATATCTACGATAGGCAGGGTTCAGAAAAGGAAGTGTAGAAAACAACCTCTACATCAAGGTAACTCAAGATAGTATTTTATTAATTGAAGTTTATGTTGATGATATTATTTTTTGATGTACCGATGACAAGTTAAGACAGAAATTTGCAAAGGACATGCAAAATGAATTTGAAATGTAATTACTTGGAGAACTATCCTTCTTTCTGGGTCTTCAGATACGTTAAAGAAACCAAGGAATTTTTATTTCTCAAACCAAGTATATTAGAGAAATGATAAACAGGTTTGGAATGGAACATTGCAAACCAATTATCACTCCCATGCAAACCAGTTGAAAATTGAGCAATGATGATGATTCAAAGTCTACAGATCAGAGGCAATACAGGTCAATGATTGGTATCCTACTATATGTGACAACATCTAGACTAGATGTAATGCAGGTAGTTGGAAAAGTGGCACAATTTCAAGAAGCACCAAAGGAATCACATGTATTAGCAGTGAAGAGGATTTTCAGATATCTCAAAGGAACAAAAGAGTTTGGATTATGGTATACAAAAGGAAAGTATTTGTTAGTACCTGGATTTGCAGCGGTTAAAATCTATGTATTGATACTGGAAGTTACTGTAGCATATCATTTATTTTTATTGTTCATATGTTATTTTGAACTCCTTCACCCAATTTGTCAAAATTCCCTAAATCCTCTGGTCTTTGCCCATTTTTATAACTTTCAGATTTCTCATCAAACCTTGATAATCTCCTGTTTGATTGTTTTTTCCTAAGATTTGGAGCTCAGGTTTTATACTAAATTTTATTATTTCATTTTACAAAACATTAGTGACCTAAAGGCCTAGCTCCTAGTACCTGAGCTTATATGCAACCAATATCAAAGACATTCCAATATACAAGTCACGCCAAAGCCAAAATCCGAATTCGCATGTCAAAGCCACGAGTTAACCCATAGGCCCAATTATCATGCTAATCCACGAATCAGGCCATGAGTCAACACCAAGCCTAGCACAAGCACCAAGATAATACTCCATACATCTCATCGAATGAGTTATGTATGTACCAGTTCATGTGGGATTTTGTTCAATTAAGTTAAATAAAAAAGATAAACCCTACTCATATGGCGCACCATACATTGAACTATCAAAGTGACTAATCGATGATACAGGTGCCAATATTGTGTAGGTGTTTATTTGTTATCAAGTTGCAGGGTTTAAGAATTTTATGTTCGATGCCTATCATTACACATCAAGAGCCAGATATTGACAGCAGAAAAAAAAAAATTCCCAACAAATTTCAGCGCAACAGAATGAATAGTGGTGAAAGTGCCAATGGGAAATGTTATCTAATATCCATGTGCCATATCTCCCACGATTAAATTGGAAAAGTTCTTGGAGATGATTTGGTCAAGTCCTTTGTGCACACGACAACTATGAGGGACTCACTGCTAAGTTTTGATTTTTGTAGCTTCAATCAAATCTAGATTTATGACTTTGAAATTCATGCAGATAAGGAAGTCTACTACACACAATGAGATACAAGAGATGACCTATCAGGCATGGATGTTTCTACACAGGTCATAATCATTGTAAGAGAGCGTGATTTAAAGATATAGCTTCATGATATTCCTTTAAGAGCCTTTCCCCTGAACCTTTGCAAAGATGCACTTTTAAGGAAGGATTTCTAGATATACTTCCATAATTTGATCATGAAATGACAAAGCAAGAGACAAATGTAGATTCTAATCCTGAAGTTATTGGATATGATGGAGTCATAGATGCGCTTTCTAACAAGAGTTATGTAGATATGGAGAGGTGGTATAATGCATAAATAAACATATTCGGTTGAGTAAATCGAGTATTCAAATGATCAACTAAAGAACATGACACCTGTCTTGGAGACCTGTATAGTGTAGTCTGGATGAAAGACAATGAGGAGGTTCCTAAAATTACAGTGAAGGATGGCAAACAAAGGTTCCTTGTTTTTCCATATTTGGATGAAGAACCACCTCCTATGACTTATCTGATTTCTCAGTCATAAATCTCACAGACCTTGAAAGATATAGAAGTTGCATTTATTAACCTCGATGGTATTATAGCTCATGAGATAAGGTGCAAGTTGTTATACCTAGATTTGAAGGCATTGAGATTTTGTGTAGTTGGAAAAATAGAAAACATGATAGTAACGCTGATAGAAAATCTTCAATTGTATATTTTTAGAAGTCAAAGATCGGGTTGTAGATTGCGAGGATTTTACCTAAGTTTCAAGCAGTAAATTATGGAAAATATGCTAAGAATTATTTTGGAGATCCGTCTCCCAAAACATGAATTAATCAATCACAACGACAAGTACATATTTGAGATAATGTCGAGCATTAACAAAGATCATTCAAGTGTATCTCCAGGTGATCCAGAATCGGATCCAGAAGCCTGACAGGGCTTAAAAATGCTCAAAAATGAAAGTGCTCGGAATCCAATGAAACCAATGCCATTACGTCTGTCTCGTCTTCCTAATTTCGGCCATATATTTACTTCGTCAAATGGGCTCCGTATGAGAAAGATATCGCGTTTTGTCCGAAAACCCAAATAGGCAAAAAAAGGGGATGACTGTACAGTCCGTACAATGCCACATGGCATCATGACTGTACAGGTTATACGGCCATACAGATGACATGGCAGCCCCTGAAGACGACACGTGATAGGATGATGTGGCATATGGCAGACAGTTGGACCAATCCATGGGTGACACGTGTCACCACTGTAAGGGTGACACGTGGCATGGGATGATGTCAACAGCTGACTGGGCATGTACGGTGGCAGGGTACGTGGCAGGTGACATGGACCATTTAGCGATTGACACTTGGCACTTTTTGATTGGTTGTTGAGGTGCCACGTGGCCCAGTCATGGGATACCACGTGGCACCCTGTGGTTGGTTTAAGGTTTGTGCAAAATTTGTATGGGTTCACTGGGGTCGAACCCCCGACCTATTCTCCGGGCAATGGACTGGCAGGGTCGGGCTAGCCATCCCGCCCTCGCTTGGTTCTTAACAGTCGTATGTTAAAAAAATTATTTGAATTTAATTGGGTTGACTTTCGGCGAGGGAAAGGGTCGGGGCTTAGCCCCAACCCTCATCACGGTTCAATACAATACCACATGACCACGACACAGAATATGGTGGATAGGGACTAGCCGCAGGTCGCGAGGAATCCCATGGGACCCGGACCTTTACCACACAGGGCGCGGGTTAGTTTGTTAACCGCCCAGTCATATACCCTCTGCCATAAGACCAGCACCGAGACCAAACGGAAAGGGTGCGCGGTTATAACTATTAGCCCGTGGGGCTATGCCAACATGCCACAGAACCGGGAGCAACGCAAAGAATGGGCCAGCACTTAGCCCTTGTGCTAGCGCTTGGCCAAATATAGTCCATATTACTGAGAACAAGGGGGCACGGGCATGGAATAAGGGGCTTATCCCCTATTATTACGCAAAAGTGGGTTTTTGTATTAAATTTTGAGATTTTTATTGATTTTTGCCTGATATTAGTGGATTTTCTTCATTTTTGGGAGATATTGGGCATTTTTGGAGCCCAAATTTTGGGAGTAAGTTGGGGATGGATAACCAACTTCAGATCTATATAAAACAGGCCTGTTTGAGGCCAATTTAGGACAAAAAAAAGTAGAGTTATGCTGAAGGGAAGCCAAGCCAAAGCCATTTTTATGCAGGGAAGCAATTGAGGAGCAGACACTTGCGGGCCATTTCTGGGAGCTCTGGACGTCCGTTTTGCGTGCCATTTTCTTTGCAGGGTTCTTGAGATTTGGAAGAACATGACCAGATCAGTCTTGTATCCAATTGGCATTACTATGATGTACTTTTAAGCTTTTGAACAGAAATAAAGAAGCCTCCCCCACAGAGACAAAGGCCCGGAGACGTAGGCAAAGTTGTGTCGAACTCCGTTATCAATCCTCGTGTTATGTTTTGTTGTCTATTACTTCATTTCAGATCTGCATATGTGTATATGGCTGTCATAATTCCTCTTCTTTCCTCATTCTTTCACTAAGTTTCTCAAATGGTTAATTAACACATGCAAAATTAAAACTCAACCATAGTCATTAAAAGATCCTCCAGATCAAGTGGTATCAGAGCTAATTGACATTTGGATTTGAGTTTTGCATGTTAACTAGGGAAAAAATAAAGTATGGTGAAGCCAAGCTTGTTGCAGAGAATCCATTAATTGGATTGAGAAAGAGAGCTTCTCACAGCGAGAAGATGGCATCGGAAGAAGGGATTTATCAGGATGAGAAAGAGTTCCAGAAAACATTCCTTTCTATGTCGGAGATGGTGAGAGTTTTGTACGAGGATTACCTGGAATGAAAGAGACCAATTTTGGGTGAATATTCAAAGGGAAAAAGTGAAGAGGAAGAGGACCATCCTCAGATTCCTCCTTCACCTCCATCAACACCTCCTTCTTTTCCTTCTTCTTCATGTTCAAGTTCTAAATCTAATGGAAAGAAAAATGTTCATAAGAATAAGAATGAAATGCCATTGTTAAAACTTGATGTTAAATTTGAGTTGCCCATATATGATGGTGAAGTAAATGCAGAAAAACTTGACAATTGGATCAGGCAGATGGAGGTATACTACAGTGTGCAACGGATTAAATATGAGGCCACACAAATCAAGTTGGCATCTTTGAGACTTTCAGGTATAGCTCTCATATGGTGGCAAAGAAAGATGCAAAAGGGAACACAGCATGTGGGTAATGTATTTCCATCATGGAAGAGTTTCATTTTGGCACTTAGGAAACATCTATATCCTTTGGGTTATAAAGAAAAAGCATTAATTGAATGACAATCTTTAAAACTAAGAAAAGGACAAACAGTGCA
>SNQJ01S0053062.1:79362-101314 GCA_010110895.2 Picea sitchensis
TTTCATTCAATTGCATTGTGAGTTGTTTTCCCATTAGCCTTCTCAGTTATCCCATTGTCCCAAACACTTTCATTATTCATGATTTATTAAGTTACCAAGAATCCTTAGTCTACAACCCTAAGGAGTTTCTTGGAGTGATAACAAAATGGCGTCGTTTCCGGGGAGAGGAGATTGAAGCTCATCTTCTCTGGGAGACGACAATATCCAACTTTGATGATAGACAAAGTCTGGACATCATTTGGTTGTAATCATCTATCTGGCGACTCCATGAAGGACGAATTCGGTGGTGACTCCACTGTTCTGAAATCCGTTGGTGACCTCACTGGTATGAAATGGAAAAGATCTTAGCTAAGAGGTATGCTTTCTATGATTTTTCAGATATAGTCGGTTTTCCACATCCAGTGCCGACTATAATTGAATGGGATGATTATCTTCCAAGATTCAGAGGAATCAAGAATGATCATCCCGGTGAGCACTTATTCAATTTTCATAAGTACATGCTTGAACATGGCTTTGTTCACGAGGATGTGTTAATCAAGTTGTTCAAATTTTCTTTAGAATAAAATGCTCGTGAATGGTGTCAATCCCTTCCTGCTGTTAGTATCCATTCTCTGAAGGATTTTCATGTAGATTTCAATTCATATTACGAGAAGATTTACTCAGCTGATCTTATTTTTGATAACTGTTAGCATTTCACATCTAGCATTCAGTTAGTATTCCTTCCAATTGTGAAGACGTTGGTGATAGTCATATTGTAGACACATTTGTCATTGATTCAAATGTCTCTTATAGTTTTGACTATGGGATTAAGGATGCCACAGATTTAGATAAAGAAGAACTTGTTGCTCACAATCTTTATCAATTTTCTAAAGATGATACGCTTTCACATGAACATGAAGTAGAAGTAAATAATCCAAAGGTTGAAAGTTCTCTTGCTACAGTTATTCTTGATTATTATATATCTAAAGATCTAATTACTCTAGATATAAATCACATGGATTAGTTCTCATATATTCAGATGGAATCTGAAATTAGTAAAAGTAGCTTACAACAACTTTCAGATTTGCAGACGGATGGAATTGTCAGGAATTGTGAGAAACGGAATTTGCAGAAAACATTTAATCTCCAGCTAGAACAACAAGAGGACTATCAAAGAAGTCATTTGTTTTGAAGCCAAGGGAAGAATATGCATGATTGGACATTTTCTCTAAATCAGTATAATCGTGATTCTAGTTTTAAAGATCCAGTGGCAGTATTGTTGGAATCATATCTTTCAGATTCCCTAAAAATTTTAGATTTCATGAGGTCATAAATTTTTAGGGATGAGTATGATTTGTTGAAGAAATATTTATGGTTGTTGTTATCGTTTTATAATTATATATTGATCAGTATCATAAATGAGGTTCCTTCAGTCATCAAGTTGCTTGAATGCTTGATGTGGAAATATGCTTTTACTTAACCCAGTTGAAGATTTTGTTAATATAGGAGTAGGCGGAAGAATAAGCTCGCCATCCGAGTAGGCAGATTCATTTTCAATTGTTTTTCAGTTGTTTCCAATAAGTAGAGTAGGGTAGGCTACAGGAAGGCTTCTCATTGGTTTCACACGTAGAAGGAAACTTATGATTTCCTACTCCGCCTCAAAATCTAGATTCAGTGTGCCTCAGAGTTGCTTCCTTCATTTCTATTTTTGTGGGTGCGATATGGAAAATATTTTCTGTTGGCGCGCACATCATTCTTTAATTGCACCGAAATTTTACCCCTGTCATCAAAGTCCATGAGGTATTCAAGTGTTGCCAGTCAGATGGTAGGAAGTGCAGACTCACTGTCATTTGCAAAACCCTTTTTCATCCTGGAAAAACATAGTATCATTCTTCGCTTGCACCGAAACTTGACCCCTGTCATCAGAGTCCATGAGGTACTCGAGTGTTTCCAGTCAGATGGAAGGAAGTGCAGACTCAGTCATTTGCAAAACTCTTTTTCATCTTGGAAAAACATAGTATCATTCTTCGCTTGCAACAAAACTTTACCCCTGTCATCAGATTCCATGAGGTATTCGAGTGTTTCCAGTCAGATGGCAGGAAGTGCAGACTCACTGTCATTTGCAAAACCCTTTTTCATCCTGGAAAAACATAATCAGGAGGCATGGAAGACCGTGTTTATGCTGTTGTTGATGGAGGCACAAGTTCTGAGACAACTATATGAGACCGTGTATGTGTTTAATTCATCAAACACGCAGGCAACAAGCCATCTTCCAGATCAAGCCACAAGTCGACACATAGCCCAAGCCATATGTCAATTTCATAAGCTGCCAACATTCAGATTCCAAAAATCGTGCAGGTGAAATCTCTGCGTTTGTTTGAAACATTTGACAGATTGAAGGAATTGGGCCGCGTGGAAGATGAAGGAGGCTTTGTTCCAAACATTCAAGAGAATAAAGAATGGCAAGATTGTTGGTAAATAGATGCCGAAAATCCCTCATACAGAACGGTCACGTTGGATTTGTGTTATCATGCCACGATGCAGAGTTAAATTATGTCTGCGACTCTGATACCTTCTGTGCCAAGTACTCACCCAATTATCCAAGAGTCGTTATAGAGGATGGAATACCATGGGCACGCATTAGGAAACCGGTTGTTGATACATTTTCAAGTGAGATTCACATTCCATATATTGTTGAGGAGATCATATAGAAGTTCAATGGAAAAGGTGTCAATACTTTCCATAGTTTGGTGGTATTGTATAGTTGGCCATGCTGCTAATTGTACAAGAGATAATCAGGACTGTAAATGCCATCTTGATGTTATTGCAGTTAATTTTCCTGGTACAAAGTTTGAATTCTACTTTGTATTCCTGATGATGGGTGGAGTGTCTTCCCACTAGTTGGATGTCTCACACAGTTCAGTTCTTATCAGTTGATATGTTTCAAAACATCTCACACAGTTCTTGTCTAGAAAATTTTGCTAATACTGTGTTTAGTTTTTTAACACAGTACTTTGGTTTTGGAACAGAAGTACCGTGCTTAGAATTCAAGCATTATATCAGGGGTTCAAGGAGGAGGAAATTTTAAATCAAAAAGACTCCTGAAGATAGCAGTGGGTTAGATGGATTCTATGGAGGCATCCGGAAATTGTACAGCGAAGATGAGATATCTGCATGGTTAGAGTTGTGGCCAAAATGATCTCTCCAATAGTGAACTGTACAAAATTAATTTTGAGATTCCTATCTGTCGTCACATGGCCAGCCTTCATGGATCGACGATCTGCTAGACTCACCCTCTAAAAATCCAGCAAAGAAGGGCCCCCAACATAGACGATCTGCAAGTGATTCGCTTGTTTTCCTTGAAACTCCTGTGACTTCTGCTCCAATATAGGAGATTGCAGAGGAAGATGAAATTGATTGCAGAAGTGCAGCATCCATACCATCCAAAGGATCCCAAAACTTTGACAGATTGGACGAGGAGCAGCTCATAGCAATGTTTGTTGACATTGAACCATTCCACAAACAGCAAAATCCGTCAAATCAATCAGCTTCTAATCATATTCCTGTTGTACCATCAACTACTTTGGATAACAAATTGGCGTCTTAAATATCTCATCCAAACGCGCTATCAGAGCTTCAGATCCGTTCAAGGTGGCTAAGAATAGTCGAAACTCCGGTTTGACAAGAAAATGTATCATACAGGTGTGCATTTTAACTCTCAGATCTGAGTTTCATGAACAATACTTCAATAATTATTGGCTCAAAACTCGTTTACAGGTTTTTTGAGTCACAGTTCTTGCTTAGTCTCTGCCTAAATTGACTGAAGGTTACCTATATTCTCTGTGTGTTTAAGATTTTCATTACATTTGGACTCCAAGTTTTTCCCCATAGCAGTTGAGTCTATTCTCATACACATGATTAACTTGCTTGAATCAAATAAGTTTGTCTTTCGTCCTCAATAGCATTTTTAGTTACAGATTTGGTCATTAATTTAACTCACAGGTCAAAACCCTGATTCATGTCTTCTGCCGAAAAACACTCCTGTTGTTGAGTCATAGTTTTAGGCATTTGTTAAAACTAAAAGCTTATTATTTCATCAAACCCTTGATTTGAGTCTTACTATAATACCTAATTTTGTTCATGAATCATAGTCTGTTATTGAGTTACAGTCTCTTGCTGAGTCACACCTTTTTGACCCTTGACCCATCTGTTCATCAATTTCACACATAATCCTTGGGTTTGAGGGACACATCAGCAGTTATTTATGGCAAAGTCAAGATCTGCTTTGAGGGCTGAGGTTGATGGTGTTTTGTACTTGGAGGTGCACCCAGAAGGTAATGCAATTGTCTATGACGAGTTGCTCAAAATACTCAATGCACGAGATTTGAATTTCGCCAGATGATTTTCCTCATCATTCTGTTATTGGTGGCAAGGATCCACAAAAATTCATTCTAGGGTAGAGACTGATTGGTCATTTTCATCTCACGGTACGTCACTTGTGGAATTATATACAACATATTGCCCAGCAGCAAGCCAGGGCGGTTCAATGGGACCAACAATTGCAGCAAAGGCTAAAGCAGCAGCAACAGCAGGCCATGTTTCAATAAAAATCACTCTATCATGTCGTCCTATTGGCACCTTTTCCCAGATATGTGGGTAACATAAGTGTACATGTCACAGAAGGTCTTCTTTCAGAGGTCACCTGAGGTTCAAAACATCAAGTGTTGACAACACTTTATCGAGCAGCTGCTGAAGAATCTAACACTCTATGCACGATCATTGTTGCTCTGCATATTTTCTTCTCAAAGATAAAACATAACTTTCACCGTCGCAGAGGGCATAATTATAACCAGTTAGTTGATGAAAGGCAAAACTTTCACTAGCTAACTAGAAAATCTTAAGGCGAAATAGCTGGTGAAACCTGAGACTGGCTAGCGAAGGTGTATTTTTTCCCAAATCGAAGTTTTTCTCAACCAAACATCCTGAAAATAGTTTCTAAAGATGCATATTGAATTTACATATCAAATTCAAGATCCGTATTTGATAAAAAGGATGTTTGAAGAGGTGCCAAAGTCATATTAGACACCTATTTTTGGGGTACATAATCGGTTGTTTTTTCAATTCTTCAAAGCACATTTGCGAGCCTTGGAAGGCTATCTGCACATATCAGAGAATCTAAAAATGATTTATATCTGAAGTTGTCGTTGTATTGATACACAATCTAGAAAAGGTTTACATAGACATGGTTGCAACCGGCAACACCCTCCGTTGGTGGCTTCACAACCTGAGTTTTTATTATTACTGTAGACTTATCTATGGCTTCTTTATGATCGTCCACACAATCCAGTGGATTTTTAGTTTACCGTAGTCCTTGATCCTGCTTCTATACCTTATGTAAATGCTAGTGGTGGTGCAACTTGGTTTCCTCATTGTGTTTCTGGAAGGCTGAAATATGCAATTGGTGAAAATCTTCATGTCTCTCCTAATCATGGAAGATAGTCATGGTGGATGTGCCTGTGGACCTCATACTGAGAATTGGGAGCGTTATAAACAGAGAGAGGAACTTCGTCTAGCAAGCCCTGAGGTCTTTGAATTCTTGCAGGTAATCGAGATCCATCAAGTTTTGATTTTTGGGTAAGTTTTTGTTTTCGGTGGTTTAGGCGAGCCTGTGTGTGCTCATTAACCACCGAAAAGGCTGAATGACTCCATGGCCCAATACTAAAGGCAAGGGGTCTGCTAATTTCTTGGATACCTCACAGGGAGGTATCCATCCCAGTTGGAGCCAGATGTTAGCGATCAAAAATGCACTGGCATTTTTGAAAGAACGATGCCTAATCTTGTAGGGAAAATTTGACTAGCTTCCCGAGCTCCAAATGCATATCTGAAAGAACCATTGGAAATCTTAGGATTTTTAGATGTCGATCGACTATTTAAGCATGCAAAACAGACTCTCCATGACTGAGAAATTTGATTTTGAAAAAATTTGCGCTTTCACCAGCGCAGAAGGCAGAATTATAACTAGTTAACTGGTGAAAGCTCCGCCTTTCACCAGCTAAGGAGCAGATTTTCGGGTAAATTAGCTGGTGAAAGCCTGTCACGGCCAGAATAGCCCAATTTTCGCCCAGATAAGGATTTTTTGGGTTTGAATGGTTTGAAATATTTTTCAATAAGATGGTTATGAATTATCAAATCAAAATCTGAAGGCCATTCTTGGAGATGAAAGTCAAAAGGGAATTTTTTGACTAGATTTGGTGATTTTCAAGGGCAAAATGATAGGGATTTTTGGCACACATCATCAAATTCGAATTCCACTTTCAGAGGAACAGATCAAAGAGCCTTGGAAGTCTATGCTACACTTCATCAACTTTGAACCAATGTTTGAAGACCAAAAGATAGAGATTGACCTCATCTTGAGGATCTCTCCTTATCTTTTGTAAATCAGTTTTGACATTCTATTTTTAGAGTATTAGATCCATTCTTTTAGGATCTGAAAAATGATTGTAAAAGGCTATAAATCCAAAGACATTTGGATCACTAGAGGGTTCAATTTTGGATACTCTTTGGCTATTGTACTAAGACACTTATTTTTCAATACAGAATCAGTCTTCTTTTGTTGTTAATGACAGATTTCTTCATCTATTCCATCTTTTGTACTTTATTTCAGTTTATCTCAGCTATTAAGAACCGTCATCTTCTTATTTAGCTCATAAACTTGAACTAAAGGAATTATTGTTGGCTTGTATGATCCTACACACTGCTGTATTTGAATATCTAGATCAGTTTTCTCCATACCTTTTGATATTACTCTGTCTGTTCATTGATTCCTAAAAGAATTATTTCATTCAATTGCATTGTGAGTTGTTTTCCCATTAGCCTTCTCAGTTATCCCATTGTCCCAAACACTTTCATTATTCATGATTTATTAAGTTACCAAGAATCCTTAGTCTACAACCCTAAGGAGTTTCTTGGAGTGATAACANAGGCCATTCTTGGAGATGAAAGTCAAAAGGGAATTTTTTGACTAGATTTGGTGATTTTCAAGGGCAAAATGATAGGGATTTTTGGCACACATCATCAAATTCGAATTCCACTTTCAGAGGAACAGATCAAAGAGCCTTGGAAGTCTATGCTACACTTCATCAACTTTGAACCAATGTTTGAAGACCAAAAGATAGAGATTGACCTCATCTTGAGGATCTCTCCTTATCTTTTGTAAATCAGTTTTGACATTCTATTTTTAGAGTATTAGATCCATTCTTTTAGGATCTGAAAAATGATTGTAAAAGGCTATAAATCCAAAGACATTTGGATCACTAGAGGGTTCAATTTTGGATACTCTTTGGCTATTGTACTAAGACACTTATTTTTCAATACAGAATCAGTCTTCTTTTGTTGTTAATGACAGATTTCTTCATCTATTCCATCTTTTGTACTTTATTTCAGTTTATCTCAGCTATTAAGAACCGTCATCTTCTTATTTAGCTCATAAACTTGAACTAAAGGAATTATTGTTGGCTTGTATGATCCTACACACTGCTGTATTTGAATATCTAGATCAGTTTTCTCCATACCTTTTGATATTACTCTGTCTGTTCATTGATTCCTAAAAGAATTATTTCATTCAATTGCATTGTGAGTTGTTTTCCCATTAGCCTTCTCAGTTATCCCATTGTCCCAAACACTTTCATTATTCATGATTTATTAAGTTACCAAGAATCCTTAGTCTACAACCCTAAGGAGTTTCTTGGAGTGATAACACTTCCTGAACACAACAAAGGTGAGCTTCGGTCACATCTATTATTCAGAAGAGCTGGGTAGGTTTATCTCCCAACTCTATTTCTTTTGATGACGGGGGCATAGTAGACACTGCGCGGTTGGAGTGGAGGGCTTGTTGTACCCCCTTCAGCTCTACTTCAATTCTTTCATACATGGTCTCTTGTTTGGCTTCATTACGCAATAAGATATCTTCTGAGGTATCTGAGACAACGACAATGATGAATTCTATGTCATCCATCGTCAGCACAATCTACATCTATGGTTTAGTATCTTTGGAATTCTTCTGTGATGTAGGTTTCATGGGTGAAACCTTTCTTATATTGGAGGTCACAACTTCGTCAATAGGGTCCCTAGGCATTTTTAATTCACCTTTTTTCTACTCGTCTTCTTCTCCTTTGTCTTCTTCTTTATCTACTTCATCATCACCTCCCCCTCCAAGTGAGTCTAAAATAGTCTGTTCTGATCCGTTGTTAAACTTATATACCTCTTCATTTTTCTTCCTTTTTCTACTGTTGGGTGCATCATACTCTTCGAGAGTGACCAGAGGACTTCCGATTAGGTCAGGGTCGGACAGTTCTACCTAGTCGACTGGTACAAGGAGCTCTGTAGACTACTCTTTGGTTATTTCTTCCATGTCCTCCTCAATGAGATTGTGGTAAGATTGGAGTTATTCTTTATGTTCATCTCCTAATCGATTGATATAAATAAAATGTCTATCTACGCGAAACTTCACAAATGGTTTGAACCTGTGCAGGGTATTTGGTGTCATGTGAGGAGAATACCAAGGTGTGGTGAACTTCATGGCTAAGGGTTTTAATGGCTCAATCTCAGGGAAGTTCACACCTTCTGGTATCTCCCAACCAATGAATATGATCAGGATCATCATCCAACTAAAATGGAACTCATAGCCCTGATCCTGAGCTTTGCAACAATATTTCTCTAATTGGTTGACAAGGAAGCTCACCCAGTTCATTTGTATCCCTTCCACGCATTTTCCTGCGAGGTCGGTGACAAACCCCATGACCTATGTGGGTCTGTTCTTCCTTACTATATTACCAACAATCAACTGGAAGGCTAGGCGCACTATGTCATTCTGGATGGAAGCTACCCTGTAGCCCTGCTTCCCCTTTTCTACATCGCCATAGGTGTCTTTGATTCTTTGTGCCAGGGTGCAATCTACAACCTTTCCTGCATAAAATTCTTGTGGGTCTGGTCCTTGCATGCTTAGTTCAGTGATCCTATGGATCAGCGCTAGATCGACAATGATACACCTACTCAACCACAAATAACCACCATGGAAGCATGACAGCAGGACCTTAATGCACGCGTTAACCTCTTGATGTCTTCTGAAGTGTG
Source organism: Picea sitchensis (assembly GCA_010110895.2). NCBI lineage: Eukaryota > Viridiplantae > Streptophyta > Pinopsida > Pinales > Pinaceae > Picea > Picea sitchensis. The sequence continues at coordinate 88,474 of SNQJ01S0053062.1, forward strand.
ATATCTTAATCATGTTCAGGATGATGGACCTCGTGATGTCCATGGTCCATGGCTGGGGGATTCTCTTCCACTTCTTCCCCTTTCTCTTGGTAAAATATTTGTATGGTGCAAGCATGCCATAGATCTTGCAGTCTCCTAGGTTATAGTCATTGATATTCAACATTGGAATCCTCTCCAACTGCGGTCTGAATACGTGTATCCCCTTTGGGAGGTACGTAGTGATGACTGTGTAGTCAAATTCCCTCAAGACGTTGTCATGACTCACTATGCCGGCTAGAGGTAGGATGTAGATGGGAAATATAGATGGGATGTGCTTCGCATTCGGTAAGTCATCATGATGCTTCGTTCATTTCTCTGTCCCAGCTCGGGATGGTCCATATCCACGAGCAATCGACGAGGATGCTTGCACTCCTATCGTCGAAAGGCTTGGATGCCTACGGACATCACCTTCTCAGCCATGAGGTCTATTAGGATCTCTTTGACAACTTTTTCTACTGTGTTAATTTCGTCTGACATGCACACTCGAGATATGATATCTTAGGTCAGTGAACAACACTTAATTTAACAGAACATATGGCGAGGTCTCAATAATCACTGCGTGAAAGAAACTAGTTCTCTGTGGGCTCGGATAATCACAATTGGCATAAATGTTCTTGGTGCAATGCTCGACAGGATAAATAGACAATGTCGTAGCAGACTCATCCAACGGGCAGGAATTCCTCAATCAATCCTATTCCATCCATTATGGTGTGGTCCCAATGGTCTAGTGGCCAACGTTCCAGCAATAACTATGTTGTTATCCATCCTGGAGCATCATTATAATCGTCGGGAAGCCTCCAATGGTGATATTTATTCGTCGTGGAGAAGTTCCAATCTTCGTTGTTATGATATCCCGATGAAGTTCCAGTTCTACAAACCTTCTTTCTGCAGAGTCCTCCCTGGAACTTCCTGGAACTTTTCTAACTTTGCTTTCTTCTTCCTGAGCTTTCTGGCTTTCTTTCCTGAAATCTGAGTCAGCGGTTTCCTCTTTCCATTATCATTCTTATCTCCTCTTGTCATGGTAACTTCACACTATGGAGGGTCTTCCATAGGGTTCGAGGGTAATACTTCTTCTCTTTCTGGGGTAGGTGCTCTACTCTCTTGTACAGACAGGTGTTTCAAGTCTTCCTATGTTCTTTCAACTTTGATGTCCAGATATTTGGTCCTTAGTAGCTTCGAATGGTCCTCTTGTTCTTTCAGTGAGTGAGCTATTCTCCTAGCCATGAAATATCTTAGTTCTTTCTTTTTATGTTCTATATCCTCCTCTTCTTGTTTCCTTCGTATCTGATCTTTCTCAATCCAGTTTTTTCCTAGCAAAATAGCAAATGGGGCATTGTTCTCAACAAATTTAACGATCTCAAATTCTTCTTCAGTCTAAGTTCCATGAGCACTCATATATGTATAGGTAAGTCTTCCACATAGGGTTATCAACTTTCCTCTAAATAATCCTATTTATCTCAATGAAGGAACCATAGTGGGTTTTCCCTAAATTTCGCAAGTTATTTCTATCATGATATTCACCCGTGTTTCCTCATCAAGAACACAGTCTATGTCGAAGTCTCCTATTCTTATTTCTATGTGCTTCTTCTCTTTTAATATCTATGATAAGTTGACATATCTGTGATCGTTCAGAGTTTCTTTCATCTGTAATAATACAGTCTCTAATTATTTCTTAGGTTCTATCATATATTTAGTTTCTTGGTCAGTCTCATAGTTTTCTTGTCTCATATTCATATTTTCAACTTTAGCAATCATTTTAGGGAAATCCAAAACTTCATGTCTCGTAGTCTTACAAAAAAGGAAAATAGGACATCTACCAAGGAATTCCTTGGAAATATGTCCTACTCTTCTACAACTATAGAAAAGATTTAATCCTCTCTTTCTTTTAAATGACCCCCAACCTTTCCTGTATTGCACACTAGGCTCATAGTGGTGGGTCTAAAAAAAATTCTTTCTAGGATCCTGCATCCATTTTTTAGTCCAAAAATTCTTTATGTGTATAGGAATAACATATCTTTCATTATTTCTATCATATCTATTCATATAAAATCTTCTTTCTTCTAGTTTTACCCTAGTTTTAAGACTAGGACCAAATCTTTTAAACATACCTAGATCCATTCTTTCGAAATAAAAAAATTCACTTATATTACCTTTATCAGAGCACAAAGATTCAATATCTTACCTCTTTTCTGCAGATCAGACTTCTCTTCTTAGCATAGAGCTTCGCAAGTCAAGTAGAATACTGCACACTAGGGCAGAAGATCTACACGCAGAGCTTTCTCTTTTCTTCAGTTCCCAGCAATCACAGTTTCAGGTCCCGATAATGAAACCATTTGTTGGAACAGGGGTAGACCTAGGGTTCAATGCTTCAGTAGCACACCAACAAAACCCTAACTATCGACCCTTTCGGCAACACCTGCGAAGCAGATGAAGTCTCACCCGAGGTAGAGGCAGGGTGGGTTGCAGGAATTAGATGTTTGCAACCTAGATGGGACATAGATCTGTGATTATAACACTAAAAAATCACTTAGTTGTTAACATTCATCATAATTTAACCCCTATTCACATCGCAGATTCAAACCCTAAATACATAACAACATAGTATTCCACAAGATCTAATACATCCAACACTTAGCATATAGAAATAGATCAGATCTAGCATTCATTCACATTACTAAGAACTAATATATAATATCAGATGCATCTAACATATATCATTGCACTAAGAATACATCATATCAACAACTATAATTCACAAAGAAACCACAACACAGGATATATGTGGTTCACCCCAATGTGGGGCTACATCGACCAACTCTTCTCTGCTTTATTATCTTCTCTCGATCTTCTATAAGCATAGAGCCACAAGAACCTACTCCACATAGGACAAGAGATATGTGCGCACCTCTCTATATCATCCTTCCCCGAGATAGGTTTTAGCACAAATCCCTCTTACAAGTTGCACACAAGCTTCTTACAATCACTTGCACTTATCTCTACAAGTTATTAACACACAGTAAGCACAAAGCCTTTGCAATCACATAGATCAAACTCTAGCACTTAGCACACTGGCCTCTCTTCCTACATCGCCTATATATCTATTTATAAATTATAGGTGGGGCCTAAACATGGGTAAAATCCATGGGCCAATATCCCATACCCATTACATAAACTCTAGACCCAAAAATACCCTAAGAAGGGGTCGAGATCCCGTGATCTTTGCTTCGCCTTGTGCTCTGCCTTTGACCAGCATGTCGAAGTCCCAAAATCTGTCAAACGTGATCCAATTTCTGCAAAACATGGTCAAGGGACAACAATATCTAAGCCGAATTTTAGAGGGAAGGTGAAGTAAAGAAGGTCGAAATTCAAGGGAGGATAAACTATTTTGATGATGTTTTCTAAGGTATGTTATTTACAGGTCATCTCACCATTTTCACAATACCTTTTTTTCTAAAATGATTCAGACCGTGAAATTGGGAGGCCATTGAGGAAAGATATCCAAGTAGCTTTGGTACGAATTTAAACTTGTGGGTCGTTGTATTTTTGGAGTTACACCCCATGGAAAACAGGGTTTGTGGCTAGTCCTGAAACTAGTCTAAAACAAGTGTTTCGGGTAAAAACATCATAACTTCTTCATAAAAGATCCAAATTCAGTAAGACCAAAATTTTTGGCTAGATTACAGTCTATAGTATTCTATGTAAAAAATTTAAATCCATACAACAAATATTCTGTGCGGGGAAAGCTCTACAAGTTCCCTCTCTAGAATAAGACATAATTCTACAAGGTATGTCATCTTTTCTATAACTCCTTTTTCAAGAGGTTCCAAGTAGTGACACCTCAAGGAATTACATAAAACACCCTGAAGAACATCATGTACTATTTTCATATCTTTATTCATTACAGGTACATAGTTATTCTTATTTCAATTTACGATTGTTTACTAATCCAAAACTAGTTATGTGAGACTAAAGTAAATTTTGATGAAAGTGTTAGTCTCTTGTTGTTAAAGTTAAGGAAGGTCTGCAGGTATGTGATCATATACACCAGTTCTATTACAAAGTTACAAATCAGATTTGGATGATGAAATTGATGAGGTATTTTGGTTGAGGTTGAGGTACAGGTTGGTGCATGGTTGATGCACTTGTTTATGGTAAAGGTTGATTACATGTTGATACATGGTTTAGGTTATTGGTACAAGTTGTTTGGTGCAGGTTTATTTGTACATGTTTATAACAATATATCTCACAGTGATAGTGTGACAGTGGTTCCATCATTTTAATTTTACGTTAGGGGAGTTGGATAGGGAAAGGACAGGTGGTTGTAGGCACCTTCCATTTGTAGCCAGAGAACATAGGGGGTTGTAGCCTCCTTCTGGTTGTAGCTAGAGAATTGGGGAGTAGGATCTTGCCTCGGGTTGTAAGCTGAGAAACTAGGGGGTTGGAGCCTCCTTCGAGTTGTAGCTGGAAAACAAAAGAAGTTGGTTCTTCCAATGAATGTAATTATTCAACACATATAAGAAAAAGCATTATGTGGTTTTCTCTCTCTTTGGGTTTCCACATAAAAAAACTGGTATACTGTGTATGTGTATGATTGTTCATTTGTTCATTGTTTACTTACTCTGGAAATATTGGATGATAATGCTACATTGATATAACATTTTCATTATATGGTTTAAAAGGATTAAATTTCTCTATTACTAATTCACCCCCCTCTCAGTAATCCAATAGGCATGGCCCGACCTGTTGTTCTATGGTCAAGGATGTAGAAAAGATACACTCGTTAGGTAGTTTTGTCTGGTTTAAAGTTGATGGTCGATGATGTTACAAATTGGTATCATAGCATGAAATTTTATTTTGGTGGCATGGCCCAAACTATTGTTCTATGCTTCGGGGATGTAGAAAAGATACAGTTCATTAGGTAGTGTTACCCAATAGAGGCTAATGGACAGGGACGTTACAGTTTGGTATCAGAGCCATGGTTTCAACACTGAGCCTTGATAGGCCATGAAAGTGTAAGTTGAAGAAAAAATTTCAGAAGGGAATTGTTGTTGAAATGGAAAAAATTGAAGTTAAGAGCCCAATTTTTGACACTGAGCCTGAATTGGGTTGTACAAGTGGTTATGGAATCAAAATCTCAAATACAATTGTTGTCGAGAGGGACAAAATTTGAATTTAAGAGCATTCCAGAGTGCCAAGAGAACACTTTGTTCGTGTTTGGAATATTAGGAGGTATAGCGGTTCAAGAAAGAAAATAGACAAAATATACTGCAGTAACCATGGGTTTGGAACTGCAAGGTTTGAAGTTGGGTTGTAAGATCTACGCAGGGGAAAGGCCAACATTTTCCAGCCGTCAGATCTAGAAAAATGTGCATGAGAGTTAACCTCCAAAGTCCTTAGGACTTCGTAAATTCAGTGAATTTTATGAGTTAGAGAGCCAAAGGGGCCAAAGCGTCGAAGCTCCGGAGTCCCATAGTGGATCTACACCACAGATCCAAGGGGATGTGATTGACCATTGGATCGACCAAAGACAGATCAAAACTGTTAGATCAAGCCAAGATAAAGAGGTAAGGCGTAGCAATGAAAAAAAGATATCAACCGTTAGATCTGCACACAAGTGATTGTGAGTCGTAGATCTCACAATATTTTGGGAGTTCGACGTTCGAGACAAATAAAGTATGCTAGTGTGAAAAATCCAAAACCCCGAAGTCCAAAGTTAATATAGACCGTTCATCAAAAAGGGACATGGGTCGACAGATCAGCGTATTCGGAGTTTGACCTTTGGGAGATACAAAGTATGCTAAGGCGAAAACTCCTGAAGTCTGGAGTTCATACATACTGTCCATCAAAAGGGACCCGTTTCAGAACATCAACTTGTTCGGAAGTTCGACATTTGAGAGAATTGGAGTGTGCTGGTGTGAAAAGTCCCAAAGCCTGAAGTCCTGAAGCTAGGGAACATAAGTGGCGTTGCATGATGATGTCACCAGTGCTGATGTGGACCCTTCCTAGGCATGCCACATGCCACCACCTTAATTGTTGACAATTGTACCATGTGGACCCCAAAAAGTAAATATGTTTGGGAGTTCGACGTTCCGGAGAATTGGAGTGTGCAAATGTAAAATCTTTTGAATCCTGAAGTCCCGAAGTGACGTGGCTTTCTGATGTCACTAGTGATGATGTGGACACATGGGATGTGTGCCACGAATCAGTGAGTTAAGAACCTTTGGAAGATAGAAATGCCAATTAGAACGTGACATGTGTCACCCATCATATTGGGCCACATTTTCGCTTATAGTATTCCACCATGTGGCGCTCTTCTTGAGCATGGTTAATTGGGCCCCTAATGGTCATAGGGGACACGTGGCATCACATCCCAAGGTCTAGAGACTTGAAACTCTTGATGAAATGGTTCATGATGGAATGGGAGGAAGAAATCCCTGAAGTTCTGTAGCGTCAACGTAACGTAACATGATGACGTCTCAGGGGTGACGTGGAAGTATTTGGATATTTTCAATTTGGGAGTTTTGGGGTCTGGAGATGTGAAATCCTCCAAAGTCTCAGAACCCCAAAGATTCAAAGTCTCAAAGACTAGAGGTTCATAGTTAATCTTGACCGTTGATTGGGAAACGACACTTGGAAACAGATGCAATAGTCCAGAGACTTGGCACTCTGGAAATATTGAGAGTATGGACAGTGTGGAAACCCCAAAGCCAGGGGTTTTGTAGTAAATATCAATCATTGGATGTTGGGAAGATGAGGAATGTTGATCCACCCCACTTTGTGAGTTCACCAATGCGACACTCCGAGATATTTGTTGTGATGTTCTTTGGAAACTGTTGAAGCTCGGAGTCCCGGAGTTCTTTTCCACCTTATATGTGAGCGGAGAATGTGGACTGTAGATCCACCATCCTTTGTGAATTCACGAGTTCAATGTTTTGTGATGTTTTTGATGGGAGGAAAGGTAAACCTTTGAATTTATGGAGCCCCGAGGTCCTGAAGCTTCATATAAGTGTCTATCATACTAGCGCTTGGTCACATGATATTGGGGGCCAAAGAAAGAGGGTTAGTGCCCAGAAACTGTTTTTTTAAGATCAAATAAGGGATTAGATATAGAGCCCATGGGGTCCATGATTGAACATACCTGCATCGAAAGAAGTAAATAAGGTATGTAAACCTGAAGAGATGATCCAAAAAGGATCGAAGATCCAATTCGACTCTGTGAAATAAAAACATTTGTACAAAGATCGCCTTCTAGAAAGCACCATTGTGCAAACAGTTATAACTTTCTTCTCAGGATTCTGAATTGAGAAAGGAGGAAATCATTGGAAAGGTCTTGGAAAGAGGATTTCAAGTATTCATCCATATGCAATACATGATAATGCATTAAAAATAAGTTCATATGGAGATGCAAATAATGGGAATAAGGAAGGAAGGTTTTATGGAATATGAAAGAGTTTTGAGATAATATGTGGCATCTCCAAGGATCAGTCCTAGAGTTGGAGACAACACATTCATTATTTATATCATAATTCACAGTGGAAGCATGGCATGAAGTTCATCAAATATGGCATGAAAGAAGTTGAATATGCATGTCAGAAGGCTAAATCAAATTGTTTCAAGAAAGAAGTTGGTGTTAACTAACAAAGGTTACTCAGAGAACATGACTGGAATTATAATTCGTTCATGTAGGAGCTATATCAGAGGAATCCAAATAATAATGGAATGCTAAAAATTAATATCAGCATAATATGTGGTTGCAAGTATGCAAGGTACAGAAGGAAGGACTCCTGGATGGAGTCAAGTCCATGAACATCCTAAGATAATGGAAGAAGAATTCATGAGGTAGATATCAAGTCAATAATAATTTAAAATTGAAATGATTTCTAAAGAGAAAACAAAAAGTAACCAAGAAGAATAAATGGTTCTATGCATTGGTTTGAATACAAAGGAGATGGTGCCTAACAAGAATCCATCATAAGTGATATAGAGCCATGAATTCCAACCAATAGGTTGTATGTATCACTTGAAGTTATGATGGTAAGGTAAAATAAGTTATTTGAGTTAATTTCATGCAGATAACAAAGGAGGCATATGTGCATCCTCACAGTATGCTAGAGATTGATTAGGCAAGTCAAATTTGAGGCTAGTTGTCAAAGAGAAGAGAAGAGTACAAGAAAAACTCAAGTACTAAAGTATTCAGTCAGGAAAGGGATGAAGGAGTTCAATTCCGAAGAGTAACTGGATATTGAAGATACAAAGTCTATAAGACAACATGTTTGGAATTATAATTCATCCAAATATGAGTGAGGATAGTAGGATCTAGGGAATAAATGAAAGTTGAAGGTTAATATCAGTTGGGTATTAACTGTAAATGCAAAGGGAATCCAAGGGTGATTGACTAGAAAGTTATCAGGAAAGAAATAATCATGTACAGTGGCTACAATGAGAGTATAGGAAGATTCAGTAATCTGGGAAGAATTAAAGACTTCTGGGATCAACAAGGAAAAATTTTCTAGGGAGAAAGAAATTGTTGCAATTTCTGTGGCAGCATGTTATGGCTTGTTGGGACAACTAAAGAAAAAAATGTTTGCATGTTTGCAAAGTGTTGTTGATGATGTTGTTTCATATGGAAGGAAGAAACAGAAAGATAAAGTGTTGGTTATACGTATGATAAAAGAAGCATGAAATCTTATACTGTCATCAGCTAATCAGGTACCATAAAATTTGTTTAATGGTAGCTATGCAGGTAAGTATTCTCTTTTGAAATTATGTTACATAATTTCCAAAGGGAAACTCAGGTAAGAATTTACCCCAATTGAATTTTTATGATACACAAGATAGTATTATTTGAATGTATTAACATGAATAAGATACCAGTAGATGTGGTAAAGGCTAGAGGCCTGTCATAGTTATCAAATCTTTTTAATTTTTGAATGCACACACTGACATAGTAGAATGTCATGTTAATTTGGTTATGAGGTAATAACCAAAGAAATAAAAGATAAGAACTTGTTATAGGAATGAATGCCAGTAAAGCTAGTCATGTATGAGACCATGACAGGGTTGGATATGGAAAAGTGTGGATATGGGAAGGTTATGAACCAAACAAGTACTAAAATCTTCCTACCTTTAAATAAAACTTGGACTGCAACCTTTTTCCTAACACTAATGAACACCACATAATTATATTCTCGATGTAGTGTTAGGGTCAAAAAGGAAGGCATCCAATTAATTGGGAAAGCAATAGGAAGTGTGTGGGGAATGTGTCAAGACATTGGCCAGAATTCCAACTTATGGATGGTCAGATACATGATTGATATAAATACTATTCTGTAATTCAATGCAAGATGCATTGAATAAATATGCATCGAGAATTGCACTCATGCATAGTAAGTGATATAATTGCATACTTGAATACATTTGTTGAATGTGTTTTGTAAGTACATGCATATGTATTATTGCATGGAAATAATTGTTAATAATAACTGTAATGTTGTTAACTCATGAAGTTGGGGAGATTTTAGGAGTTGTTAGACATTGCAACAAGAAAGTTGCAAGTCAAGTAGTCACATGAATACCGACCACAGAAAATTTCTTGTTCAAAAAAAGAAGTAATGAAATTACATATATTAATTATGAACATACATATGCATAGAATGATAAGTCATTCTATTTTATTAAATTGTTTGGTAATTATGATTGAATTGATAGGTGCAGGCAAATCTGAGATCACTGCATATGGTTTTGTACATATTACAATTGAATTATGATGTACAAGAAATACTGACAATTGTTGGTTGTATGCAAGAGGAAGCATTGCAGGAAAAATGGTATGCAGTTTTGTTCTTGTGGAAAACCACCAAGAGGGATGCACTCCTGATATGGCAATAAACAAGAGGAATTATGAAATAGATTCTCATGTTTTGGGAAAAAGTTGAATTCCCTTTTTAACTAAGTTTGAGTTCCTAAATGAATTATTTTATGTTCTATCATGATAATTTCATGTGGGTGATGCAGATGAGATTATATTGATTAAAGTTGGAATGTTGACTACAAAGAGTAGCTCGAGGAAGATGTTTATTGGAGACAATGGATCTTACCCTGTTGATCCCTGGTGGATCTGGGTGTGTGTACACTTATCCATGGGTTTCCTTGGAGAAGGATAGAGCCCTGAAGGGAGAAGTGTGGGGATATGTTCCTTGGTATGAGGCCTGGAGGGTACCTAGAGACCTTTGAGGGAAGTTGGAAATTATGGAGCCACGATGCTCTGAGAATTCATGTTCAGCCTGTGCTGGAGCCCTAGAAGGAAGGTGCACACTACCTTGGGTTGTACAAGAATGTGGGGAATGAGAGACCATTGGTTGGAGTGTTGTTGAGGTTTGTTATGTTGTCCTAGACCATGTTGATATGGATTGTGGATTGCGGCTATCTTGGGAAGCCATTTCCCTGATGGAGTCATAGCCATGCTCAGGGGTGGAAGGTATTCTCAATCAAAATATCAATTCTCTATTCATTGTATGTTGTGTATCTTGTATACAGGTTATAATGTTATTAGAATTTCCTATATATATATTTCATGTATGTTCTAATGTTTCTTTCGAATGAATAAGTGTATGAGCAAAATATTTATGTCTGTGGAGTCATATCCCCTGCTGAGCTTTTATAAATAGTGAGATCTAAGGCTAGGTGGAACGTCGTGGATCTACAGCCAGCTAATGCTTTCAATGAGGTTTAATTTAAGCATGTAATAAGGAACAATGAGTTGAATGATTTCTTGAAGAAGCTCTATGGAATAAATAAATTGAATTTCAACTGTAGTATGAATGCTAGAATTGGTGCTTGAACGTAGAGCACCAGGTGGATAACAGGCTTCCAATAGCTATAGATTGGAGATTTTTTAAGAATTTTTAAATTGTATATGTATAAACAAGTTGCACTAAGGACAATGCAAAAATGAGGGGAGGGGATTGTAATATCCCCAGGTAGAACCCTAGTTGTAATTATGAATTGTAAACATGTTTGATAGGCTAGTGAGTCGAGTTATAATAAGCTAGAAGGATTATGTGTTTATTAGGCCGGAGAGCCTAGATGCTAAGGCCATTAAGCCTAATTTTGTATATGTAAATACTCACATCATTAATATGATTACATCGTTGTGTGTAGATCGACCACGAAGAAAATGTTATGGGGGACTAAGCTCCACTAGGTAGGGAAAGGGAAGGGGCTAAGAGTCTAGGAAAAAGGGGATAATCTAGAGAGCTTACCTCTAAGGGAATAATATTATATTATTATTTCCTAGAGGCTAAGGTTTGGGCATAAACTATGTTTTCCTAGGTTCCTATGGGAAGGGAATGAATGTTAAGTGGAGCTCATGAAGCTTCAGGAAAATATGTGTCAACCTGGGCACATGAAGTTTTAGGTGGGAAAGTCAATTCATTGGATTTCCCTTGCGATGGTGGGCACACTCCCCACGTTTTCACGCAAGAATATGGAGAGAGCCTTCACACATATAGCCTTTGTTTTCTCATTTTTTTTTACCTCTGTAACCTAGGGGGAACTAGCACACCATGTTATGAGGATAACTATTTTTTCCTGTGAAGCATTGTACGAATGCATAGTGCCTGAGCCAGATCGCACCTTATCCAATTTTTTTGCTACCCACATCTTCTCTAGACTTGTGTGGCTTGATTTCGTTACCAAATCCCATACCCAATTGTTTTGTTGTGATTACGCTATGGACCTAGGAGCTATATAAAAGAAGCAGGTTTTCAGGCCCATGAACAACTCTCTCTAGGTGAGAGAGTGTGCTAAGGAAGTGAGCTCTCTTGGAGGAAGTCCAGTAGCAGCTATAACGATATGAGAATTCTTGATCCAACCTATTGTTGAAGCCTTGAAAAGGGAGGTTTAACAACCAATGGACTAAGTGGTAGTGAAGGTGTACATTCCTGGGGTGGAACATGCATGTGGGGAATGACAGTCTGTGATTTCTAGGTGTAAGTGACTTCTTGGAGGAATTCCTTCATGTTGAACTGCATGACTTCTCTGTCGACCTTTCCTAGCATGGGAATCCCTTTCCCATTGGATTTTATTCCTAGATCAGGGGTGACCCATTGTTGAGAGTGATGAGCAGCATGGTTTATGGATAGGAGGTTTGTGGACAGTCTACACGCAATTGGTGGTATTATATTAAAATATAAGTCCCACTTCTATGTGTTACACATCAAAATTGCTCAGCTGGATAAGTGTCGCATTGTCCCTATCAATCGTCGTAAGTGTCGCATCTTCCCTACAACTTTCGCAAGTGTCACAAGTTGGTCACTAGTGTCGCAAATGATGTTCAGACATAATTCCATGATAACGACACTAAGGAGGCACATATAACATCTCACATGACTGATTTGAAGGAAGAGAACTGGTTCACTGGAATAAAATAACTCTTGACACCTAAAAGGAACCCTGAAACAAAGGTTTGGAGGGGGAACGCTCCCCTACTTCGGCTCCAGAAGCATTGGCACTCCCCTATAATGCTTTAGGGAGCGTTATAACGCTCCCCAGCCCCTTTTGGAGGAGCGTTGCTAATCTTGAGAGCACTGGCGCTTCCCCAAGGCTTACCAAGGAGCGTTACAATGCTCTGAGGCCCCTTCTGAGGGAGCGCTCCCTATTCTGGGTTAGTTGTTAGCCCGTTGAGGATAATGAGGAAAGGATCTTTCGATATTAGAAGGCAGTTGTGCTCGAATTCTTGTTTTCATCAAGAGATCCCTGATCTAAGGAGAAGGTTCCCAACTTGTTCTAAAGATAACTCAAG
>SNQJ01S0053062.1:101324-139015 GCA_010110895.2 Picea sitchensis
CTTGATCATATGTATAGACTAGTCATTGAATATATTAATCTGCCTTTACTTCGATTGGTTCATTTTGTTGTGATATGGATGGGACGAGAGAATTGGAGAAAAGCTTGGAACAACAGAGATCTAAGGAAAGCGTTCATAAGGTATGTCCATAACCCTTATCTCTTAGTTCATTCAATAGGCTAGATCTAGGGAAAGTGTATTATTTTGTCCTGTTTTTTTCTAGATCCAGGTGGATCTAGGGAGATCGGTTTGTGTCCGCACTCACGGATTTATCCTATAACAGGCTTCATCGGTGATACTTTTAATATTCCATACAGCCTCACACATAAACCAATGCTGATCTATCTCTTCAGATCCATATCCTCTAAATATCCGGAGTCTCATTTCATCTGCCATAAAGCTGACTAGGATTCTTGTCTAAGTAGATGTTGGGCTATTGGTAACAGTATTCTAGAGACTTTGGTGGTTTTGACTATTCTGACTGCTAGGTATTGTTGAGACAACAGGAGGATTAACATTACTTCAGTAGTTCGTGCAATTCCTAAGGTTTCTGGCTCACTTTGGGGTAGTTCTTCAACTTCTCCTTCTTCTGTTCTGGTGGGATCTGTATGCTCTTCGTTGGTTAGATCTACCTCTTATCCACTATAGAAACCTTCTTCTCCATAGTTTTTCTTAAACAATTTCTCAAGTTGAACTCCTCGGAATACTTTCCCACTATGCGTATGTATTGCTTCTGTGTCGTTGTCACTATCCGATATCTTGAACATTAGCCTTTTCAGGTCCGATCAATCTACTGTATCTTCAAGATGTGTTTTTCATGCAAGATCATCTTGATTCTTAGCTTCAGGAAGTGCAAAAATTTTCCTCTGGGTCCTTTGAAAAAGTATCTCTCAGCTTGGCTATATGATTATGTTCGGTCAACAACAAACTCGGTGATATACCCTCAAACTAGTAATATACTGCTATGGATATAGCATTGTCGACTCTCTTGACCTTCTGGATCAATGATGGTGTCCAAACCACGAGAGGTTTAGATCTGACTTCAAAATGTGTGTCAGCTAACCTAGCCAACCACTCGTGTAGCTCCGGATGGATTCCTCCAAAGAATATCTCATGAATTTTGGTGAAGATGTATCTTTGTAGCCAATCTTCAGTTCTTATTTTAGGGTTCTTGTTCTGGGCTTCAGTGAAGTCCTTCTCTTGATCTTCTACCCACTTATGAATATTTTTCTTTGATGGGAACCACCTTGACATTCCCTTAAAAATATTTTGGTCCTGACAATGGAATAATTTGTTCACACAGGGGCAGACCCAGGGTTCAATGCTCAAGATAACACCAACAAAGCCCTAGCCACTGGCCCTTTTGGCAAAACCTACGAAGCAGATGTAGTCTCACCCGAAACAACTATGAGGGGGTTGCAAGACAAAGATGTCTACAAATAGGGGAATATCAAGTGGTTCTTATTACAACAACAACATAAAATCCATATATCATTCAAATAGCTAGATCTATCCTTCACAACTATAGATATGATATAATACAATAATGCATATAAAAATATAACAACCTCAGAGCTCGAAGCATCAATCACACACACAACAACAGATGTACGTGGTTCACCCTCTCTCTAGGGATACGTCTGTTGGAGCCGCCTTTTTCTTTTTGTTCAAATCTATTTTAAAATTCAAATGTCGGTTCTTAAGTTCTTTTTTGCTTCGTGACATTCACCTACTGAAAGTATCACTAGTCTCGACATGCGAAGTAGCGGGAGATGTGATGTTTCATAAGTTACAAATTTTTATCGTTAAATGAAGACTGTTGTTTTTGAACCTCAGAATATCGCTCTTCGAGAGTTACAAGTCACAAGATTTACAAACCCTGATGTGCGAGGTCAACAAAAGTTTTAAAATATTACCTCAGGTGAAAGCTAAGAGTAAGACCATGTAAACCTTAGTCAAGTGCTGTCAGGGTTTTGCGTCTCAGCGTTCACTCTCTCCTAAAACACTACCACTAAAACTCTGAAACACGAAGCCATGAAACTTTTACCTAAGTAACCCAGTTTAGAGTCAGGGTTGTTTAGTTTTGATCATGATTTAAGTTTCTCGGGATTTCACGACTCGACATACATCCCTCCCAGAAACTATACCTTCGAAGTCCCGAGCCGCGAAGTCATGATATAAATTAAAGCATAATCAATTAAAACACTTAATCCTAGTTACGTCCTTGCTTAATTAAATCTAATCATCGCAATCTTGGGTTTTAGAGGCTCGAAAGGTTAGAATTAAAATCCCGGATACAACGGACGCTGAAATGTTGATTAAGGAAGCCAAGCCAGCATAATCAATGTTTAATGCAAATAATAAAAGTGCACTGTTTACGAGGTATTTTCAAATGTTCCTTACGCCAGTTTGTGCTAGGAACCGTCAGAATTTATGGCATTAATTGGAAATAAGGTGAAACAACAAAGTAAGGATATGGTTTTTATTGCCAAAATCTCTATCTAAATATGATTGGACCATTCTGTTCATAAGGACATCGATATGTTAAATGTTCGAAGATATAGATCTTTTGCTTCCTATTTTATTCATAAAGTTCATTTCTATCCCACACAAAGAAGTTTTTCTCAATAAGCTAACTTCTATATGTATACACATTTTTATTGCAGAAGAGCTAAGTTACAATCCCCCGTCATGGCCCCGTGAAAAGCATCTAAGGCAAGCACTGAGGTTTTAGGACAAGGTTCTCATAATGTTTCAGATACTTCACCTTGGAGCGTTGATTCCGTGCGGACCTGGTCATACGTCTCAGAGGTCTTACAATTAGATGTGGTGAACTGTTCGGACGATTCCACTGACAACGAGAAAGACGACATGACTACCAAATACAAGATCGTTGTCCAGGCAAAGATGCACAAATTAGTGGCCAGGCCATGCCTTCTGACTTACTATGACATGATCCGATGGGTGCTAAATCATGTAGACATCCCTACCAGAACCATCATCAACGAGAAGAAGGTCATTGTTGGGACCTTTAGACCAGAAAACTTACAGGCGATGTACAAGTTACCACCCACGTCAGACTTCACATATAATGCAGAGTTTCTAGAGGGTTTCAAACAGAAGGAATGCGATCAATACGTGAAAAGTTTATCTGATTTGATCAAGGATTGGGTCTCACACCCAGTGAAGTTCAGGGCATACGACAATGGGATTTATTCCATATCTTCTTTGGAACCACAGTTCAAGTACGTAGCGATGATGACCTGTAGATTGTACGGGAGGGAAGACACCACACATTTTTTCCTCCCATGGGTGCCCTTGATATACTCAGTAGCAGAAGGCTCTTCTTTCGACTGGGCCAAAATGTTATCAAATATCCTAACCAGTCGGGTTACAGAATATCGAATGTAGAAAGAGAGTGGGAAAGCTGCTTCATTTTTTATGTCCACATATCTCATGGACACAGTATGTTCCATGACGCCTTTTCCCTTGATGAATTGAAGATGGGCTCCATCAGATGCTGAGCCAGTCCATGTATACCATTCTAATCTTTGGGAGGACAAGGCTTCAGATTTCATATACGAAATCTTCAACTGGGTAATGGTACCGATGCATGTTTCCATCTTCGGTAATCCACCACCCAGGATATCGAATAACATCATGGAAAATTTAAGCAGAGTGGCTGATTGGTACATGGAGAAATAATTTTCATACATCAAGGTTTTCGACGCTTTGGTCCCTCCTCATGCTTTACCCTTACTTATACCCAACAGGCTGGCTTGTCACGATATCACCAGGCAAATCGTAATCGACGGTATAAGTAAAGAACTGAAAGGGTTTTCAAAAAAGGTATGGACACATTTTCCTATTCATTTAAACACCTATTCATTATTAGAATTCGGGCATGCAAAGGCCAAGGCAACAACCCTAGAATATATAAAGTTGGTTCACATCGAATTCAAGAAACACGATCCCCACAGGGTCATGAGTAATCATTTGGCCAGTTGTGGCCTTAAAATATTTTAGCACAAGAATTCGTCTCACGATGATATCTTCCAAAGCGCGAAATCTTATGATGAGGTTTTGGATCGAATACAAGCCCTATCACCCGAAGAGAGGGTTGATGTTGTCATATTCCAAGAGCATAGGCGGAGTTTCCTTCCTCCAGTATTACGGGGTGAAAATCCGACGATAGTAGAGGAGCAACAAACAGAAGCTGGAGGCTCTAAAGGTTCAACACTCGGCCAAGAAGAACAACAGGATAAATAAGACCAAGCTAGGGGCCCGAAACAGGAAGTCGAGGCTTTCGGTCCTCCAAGCGAGCCACCTTCGGTCATTACTCCCGGGAAATCTTCTAAACAGGTCGGCAATCCCATCGCCTCCATTACCCCCTACAGTGTGCAAAGGAAATCCTGGATGCAGGTTGGATTTTGGGTGAAAAATTAACACCTATATCAGTAGAAGAGATACCTATGAATGAATTCTTCTTTGATAAGAAGAGGAAAGTGGTTTTGAGACAAGAACTCTACCAAGAGGCAGGTACTATCTTTAAGAAATTTAAAATTTTGACTGATGGGAGAAATATGAAGAAAGTAGAATTCACGACGCAAATAGTGGGAACATTGGGTACTTTTTCCACGGTGAACCAGTATTAAGTCGGGACCCTAAAAGATCAGCTAAAATGAAAAAATCATTTGATCAAGACACTAGAGGCTAAACTAGCCACAACAAAGGCTGCTGATAAAGATCAGGCAAGTGCAACTTTAGAGCAAGCAATAATATAAGATCAAAAATACATCGAGCGGATTAAATTCGATCTCGAACAGACAATGTTGAAGGTTCAGACGAGTCAGACTCAGATAAGCCAACAGGGAAAATTGATAGACCAACTTCGGACCAAACTAGAATTCGTCGAAAGCTAGGTAATCTATATCGAGATATTTCAATCGCAGGCAATAGAGATCAGAAAAAGGTTATTGACGGCACAACAGGGTGTTCTTGTTAAAGTAGAAACAATTCAAAGCAGCTTCCAACTCATTGATCAGGTGTTGGAAAACCTCTCTCTTAAAGAAAGGGATGTCGGAGCAACTCGAGTGGCATTCCAGGAGGCTATTATAGCCACAACGAGAAGGGAAACAAGTAGTAGTTCTAGTTTTCCCATCGCAGAGCAGACAAGGGGAAATATATTGTTGAAATAATGGGACCGAAATATATCCGAAGGCCAACAACAAGCTATGAAGCTAAAAAAATATTGTGAATAAATTTTTGGCTTGTTAAGTAAGATTTGGTTGGGTTCCGATGGTGAAAGTGGCATGGGGGTACCGGATCATATCAATAAGGCTAAGTATATGTTAAATATCAAGGAAAATGAAGAAAGAGAATTAGCTGAAATATCACAAATAACTCAAACAAACATAATGCAAATAGACAAATGGCTAATTAAACCGAGTATAATGTTATGCTCTATCAATACCAAAGATCAACATGTGGAAGGAAAGATGTCGCTATTGATGAAAGACTGCTATATTTTTTAGGCAAATAATCAAGCAGAGATATCTAAGTTGATATCACAGTTGGTGGAGAAGTGCGTTATCTGCAAGGAGCATGCGAAGAGGCAGGTTTCGGGTACCATATGAGACCAAATATAAAGAAATGAAACATTTCGACTCCCTTGATTGTAACCGAAAACCTCTGGAACTATTGAGATTCCAGCATATAAAAATTTGTATAAATATACATTTTGAAGAGAGAAAAAAAGGGTTGGACCTTTTTGATTAATTGTAATAGAGAATGTCTCTTTTCAAGATTAATACAAAGCAATCCGGAGATTCCTAATTTCGTCACTACTGTGTTATGAGTTTGTTCTCTCTGTTATTTCATATTCATTCTTATTTCATTTATATATATCTGATGAATGTTGCATTGCAATTTAGTAAAACTTCTACTGCAGTGATTAATATTTAGCTATCTATTGTTTACAATTTTTTTTCTGTATCGGCTTACTAGTAGGTACAAGACCTGTGAATCTTTAGGTTGTCATATTTTATGCTTCATCGGATCATTTCTTATCTTATTTTCTTCTTCTGCTTACAGAGTGAGATTCTCCCTCGATAGGAGCCTTATTCTATAGACAACTTAATGTTTTTCTCCATAATTCATACACCATTTATTTCAATATAACGCAGTTACGGAAGAAGGCCTTTGGTTTGTAATTTTCTTTTAATATTGATTTTTAAAGTTCTCTTTTATAAAATCAAATTGATACAACATAAAAACTTTTGGATTTCTTTAAGTTTTATGTTCCTCTATGATTATCCCTGTTGTAAGACAACCCAATATTGAACCCGGTTTGATAGATCAAACCCATATCGCTTTAAATCTCTTCGACACCATACTTAAAATGGCTAACACCCGGGTAGAACTTGAACGCTCATGGGATGCAATTGAAAGGGATATAAACATCCAGGAATAGTTGGAAGCCACACAACGACAACCTAGAAATCAACCCTAGCTTCCTTTCCCGAATGTTTTCCCTCCTCCCGTTTACATCTTACTAACTTTCGGATGCCTAGACACTATACTTTTTAAAGCCTTAAGTACAAACTCTGGAAAAACAACGTCCACATAAATGTGCTTATTATATTTTAAGATAAAGCTTACAGTTCTGATCTATGCTCTTGGACAACAAATACTCTCTCTCCATATCTCTTTCTCTCTCCCTTCCTGCGCACCCAGCTGCAGGACTTGATCTTCGCACCTAGCTGAAGATCTTACAATACCAGAAGGCTCTCTCTCTCTCAACACTTATCTCACCCATAATACAATATTCTCCCAATGAATAATGATTAATAACAAGACCCAACTACTGTAACCCCTTGAGCTAGATCCTCTCAACCTGTATTTATACATTACAATCCCTCACCGATAGCCTTAGGTCGAAACCTAGGTGTCAAAACCCTAATTACAAAAACCCTAGGTGTCTACAACCCTAGGTAAACTTGAGCCATTCTTTCCAGGCTTCGCTAGCCTATCTTTCCTTCTTCATATCGCGGTGCTCCAAGGCATATAATGATGGATTTTTCCACTTCCCGAGTCATCCTCAATACATATTCCTTGTTGATCTGTCATCCTTGATCTCCTCATCCAACGACTTTCTTTTCCGCACTTCGCTCCATCTTTTCTTTTATTTTGCTCACTTTGACCTAGTGACAGTCACTGTGTCTCCCACGAAGCTCACTTTTTACATTTTATTCCTCATTCTTCACTTAATTCCATAACCAAGGGCCAACATTGGTCCAATTAGATCAATATGCACAATTTCCAGTGGTATTGTCATTGAATATTCCTTTGATTTGAACCTAGTATTTGTTTGATTTCCTTGTGGACAATGCTTTCATATAGTGTTGGTTGGTTTCGTGATCTGTGACATTTCTTTGTCTTCTTCTGTTTTGCTGAATTTGACAAGGTTATCAAAATGTATGTGACCCATTCTTCTATTCCATATCCAAATTTCATCTTCCTTTCCTAGACAACACTTTTTATTTACAATCTCACTTAACACATATATGTTTCTTGAAGTTCTCGCAGTTGTAGCAATCAATTTTCCTGAACCTTCTTTTCTTATCTCGCACTTTTGTGAATCAAAAGTAGCTTTATGACCTTGGTCACACATTTGAATCACACTTAGAATATTATTTTTGATATCTTCTACTAGTAGCACATTTTCTGCCTTGGTATTCCTGTTCCCAATTTTGACTGTGCCTTTTTCAATGGTTTTAGCTGAATCATTATTTTCAAAGGAGACTGATCCATCTCTTTCCTTTCTTAATGTAAGAAACCTATCTCTATCACCTGTCATGTGTTTTGAACAACCACTATCAACATACCGACCACACTTCTTCTTCTTAGCTTGTAAATAAAGTGTTCATTATTCATTTCTATACTGATTATGATTTCTTATCCATGTCCTTTTCCGAGGTTTGTGTTTGTGACTGTTGTTATTCTGTTACGGTTCAATAGGAGGGATTGTCATTCTAAAATATTTGGCCATGTGTCCAAAGTTGTTACATTTATAACATTCCACTTCAGTGCTCAAAGATTCAAACCTGTTGTAACTTCTTCTTTGTGTTTCACTAGGCCTTCTTGGATAACCCTTTTGTGTATGAATTTCAAAGTTGTTTATGTTCATGTTGTTAGCTCTACAATTCACATATTTATGTCTAAAATTATTACATGCATAACATAAACCAAAAAATATAGTTTGATACCCGAGAGTTGAAGATATTTTGAAAGGAGGTACTCTTATGAATTCTTCTTCTTCCTGAGGTATCTATCGATTACTGATTCTGAAATCTGAGTATTCTCAGTGGAAGAGTGTCCCTGTAATCTTTCATGTATATCTTCCTATCTCCTATGATTGTTTCTGCATAAATTTTTGGATATGTTTCTTTCTCTGTTGTTTTGGATCTTGATCCCTTTTCTGTCTGATTTTATCCAAGTCTAGACTTTCCATGATGAGGTTTTTGACTACTGATAATGTCATCCAAAACTTTTGAGTTGTTCTACATATTTTTATTTTGAATATCCTTTCCTAATGTGACAATCTCTGCTTCCAAATTTTCAATGATCATGTCTTTTTCTTCTAGCTGATCTTTGAATGCTTCTTCAATTATTTTATCTTCTTCTATTTGAACCTTCAAATTTGTGATCATTTGTTATAGTTCTCGAGTGTCTTCTTTCTTGTCTAGTTCCACTTATAGTTTCTTCTTTTCTCTTATGATAACTTCTATGGCACACATCAATTCTTCTCGGTAGTCAACTTATGGCTCTTCATATTCTTCTTCAGCTTCTTCATATTCTTCTTCGGCCTCTTAATATTATTCTTCAGAGTATTCTTTATCAGAGTCTTCTACTGCCATGAATAGAACTCTTTCTATCTCACTGTCACTGGCTTCATCTTCATCTGATGATGAGATGTCTTCTTTGGTGCATAAGCTTTTCTTGAAAGCTTTCTTTGTGGTTCTTTTTCCTTTATATGTTTGTTTTCTATTTGAGTAACCTTCATCATTTCTCTTTTTATTATGAGGACATTTGTTAGAAAAATGACCAATACCATCACAATTAAAACAAATCAAAGGAAGCATACCTATATACCTACCGTTGGTTCCCTTGTTCAAACCTTTGACAAAGTTGGACACTTCTTCATCATCTTCTGGGACGTCACTGCTGCTACTATGATCATTTTCTTTTTTCTTTCCCTTTTTCTTTGACTTTTTGGATGCTTTGAAGGTTTATTCTTTTATATCTGGATTTTCCTGTTCAGGTCTCATTTCATATGCTGTGAAGATTCCATGTAATTCGTCCATTCTTATTAAGTTCAGATCTTCTCTTTCTTCTAGTGATGATATCTTAGGGTAAAATCTCATAAGAAGAGATCTTAGTACCTTTTAAACAATTACATATTCTTTGATTTATTTTCCCAATCCCATGATTTCATTTAATTTTTCATCCACTCGTAAAAAGTAAGCCACAATATTCTCATCTCCCTTCATCTTTAGTTGTTCGAATTGACCTCTGTAAGTTTGAAGCTTTTCTTCTTTGACTTTTGAATCTCCTTCATAAATATTTTGAAGTTTGTCCCAAATCACTTTAATGGATCTACAATGTGCAACTTTGGTGAATACCGATTCTCCAAGACCATTCAAAAGTGCATTCGTGGCTTTGGAGTTATTCTGACCGTTTTTTATTTCTTTTTCATTTGTCGACAAAACTACTAGTGCTGTGTATTCATCTACAGTTGATTTCCAAGTTTCAAATCCCTATGCCTATATATATGTTTTCATCCTTATGCTCCAAAATGCATAATTATTTCCATCAAATTGTGGTATTCCATTTTTATACATGTTGTTTCTCTCCATGATCTACCTTTCATTGGTTAAACTGATTTTTGAAGGAAGCTGCTCTGATACCAATTGTTGGATTACTGAGAGGGGGGGTGAATCAATAATAGAGCAATTTAATCCTTTTTCACCAGAAACACAAGTGTTATATCAATGTAGTATTATCATCCAATAGCTATAGAGTAAATAAATAATGAACAAATGAGAAATCACACACATACACAGTACACCAGTGTTTTTACGTGGAAACCCAAAGCGGGAGAAAACCAAAGAATGATTTTTCTTATATGTCTTGAAGAATTGCATTAATTGGAAGCACCAACTTCCTTTCTTTTCTAGCTACAATTGGAAGGAGGCTCCAACCCCCTAGTTTTTCAGGCTACTACCCGAGGCAAGATTCAACTCCCCAATTCTATGGCTACAACTAGAAGGAGGCTACAACCTTCTATGTTATCCGACTACAACCAAAATGTGGCTACAAGTACCTGTCCTTGCCCCATCCAACCCCCCTGAAATATAAATTCCAAATGTAGACAACCTTTCACTGTCACTGAATCAACCACTACCACTATCAACCTATCACTATGAACCTGTACCAATAACCTGTAACAACCTGTACCAATCAACCTACACCAAACAACTTGTACCAATAACCTAGACCAACATGTACCATGCATCAACCATGCATCAACTACACATCAATTATGACTCATCAAGATGTACCAACATCATCAACTATACACCTCATTTATGTGTCAAATCATCAAATATAAAACTCATGTATGTGCCAACTCATCAACTATACACCTCATGTATTTGCCAACTCATCAACTACTTCTCTCAACCATGTACCCAACATGTACCTCAACCATATACCAAAGACATACATCAATATAACCATCAAAAGTAATCTAACAATTCATCACTCTATCCATAAACCAAATACCATAAACCCTTACATCAAACCATGTGCCACAACCTCACTGTTATGTAGCCTCAAGCTAAACCAACAACTTCAGCAAAACATCACAACTGAAAGACCAATACCCATATGCCAAATACCAATAACAAAATACCAACTATATCCCTCAACAAATACGATATATGCAGTAATACTGAACATCCAATACCATCTCAAGAGATAAACCCTAGCTCACAAAAGATACCTCAAACAAGATGTGACATATCTCTCATAAATATACCCCAACCATGCTTCTGTCACGATTTTTCTGCCGCATTTTTTCTATCACAATTTTTTAGCCACACATTTTCTGCCACGATTTTTCTGTCGCACGTTTTCTACTGTGTTTTTTTGTCGCACCTTTTTTTTTTCTGCAACTTTTTTTCCGCAATTTTTCTGTTGCACTTTTTCTGCAGCAGTTTTCCTAACACACTTTTTTTTCCGCACTTTTCTTGCTGCACTTTTCCTGCTGCACTTTTTCTGCTGCAATTTTTCTCTATCAATAATACCTGCCCAAATAACCTTTCAAAAAAATAGATATTCAATGATATTTAAGTGTAATTAAAATGAGAGAGCCTGACCTCTTATTTATAATTTCATGTAGCAGTCCACTTTCATTATTTTAGGGAGTTCTCCATTAACTTTATTATTTAAACAATTTCTTTTGCAAACACTTTGACTTTTTGGGGCTTCTAGATGACTCATGAGGGTCCTCCAACTTCACATGGCCATAACTCTCTAACCGTGAGGAGTTATGTGGCATTCAAAATATCACCAGAAATGACATGACAAGCATTATCCATCTAGGATAGTTTCAATGGAAAATTGACTAACCTTAATCTCATTATTCCACAATTAAGCATGGTTTATCTAACGATACTTCTAGGATAACTCAATCCACAAAGTGTCTTCCTGTGAGAGATTTCAACATAAGGGGACCACTTTGGAGTTCATCCATTTGTACTTATTATCAACCATGACAAGACAATAATGAGTCATATTCACATCAAACAAACTTGGGTTCATTACCCAAACCTTTATGCTACCAAAATTTTCTACAGGACTTTCTTCAAGGGTTGACATCAATGACAACCAACCTTAATCAATAGATATTTCACTCTCACCATCAAATCTAAGTTGTGACAAGAAATGTAAAATATTTCTATGAGGTTTGGGAGGAACAATGCTAGAAAAAAACCTCCATAAAGGGATATGGGATGAATCCATTAGTAAATTAAAATAAAATATTAATGCAAATGACTCCACAGGATCATCTTATCATCTGACCCTCCTTCTAGTTCCATTTATGTTGACGGGTTCAAATGGTATGTCAAGAAGATGAGGGAAAATGCCTTATGGTAGATCCCAATCATACCTACCCTTGTTTGGTGTAGCATTTCCCACAATTATATGGGCCTTGTTGCTACTCATAATTAAAAGAATAAAAAGGGAAAAGACAACGACCTACCCCCAAAGAGTTCTATCTAATCCTAAGGCTAATTAAACTAAAAGAAAACTAATCTAATCTAACTACTTCTAACCTATCCTGAGAGAAAAAGTAGAATATGAACACATATTAAGATGATGTCTTGAGCATCATAAATAGTCCATGACAACCAAGACATGTTAGTGCAATAATATTGTATAAATTGTCTCAAATAGTTGAAAATGAAGTTTATAACATCATCCCCGCACTAATAAGAAATCACAACACATAAGGATTCTAAATACTAAACATAGGAATAGTTCACATGATCAATACCTAGAAAACCTAAACCACAAATACAAGTGTAAAATAGTCCCACAAGCATTTGCAAACAATTATGAATTCAAAATGCCTCATGCTCTTTATTACTCAGAAGTAAAAGTACCATATTTTGTTACAAAGGGGAAAATGCATCTCTCTATGCTATGAGTTCTCTTTTATAAGACAAGAGATAGACTCTTCGATTCTCATGACTCTTGATTTCATTTTATTTCCATTTATTTTCTCACATTTTTAAAATGAACATATGAGTGTTACAGAGAGAAACATAACAAACTCATGAGTCATTATTTTTTTCCTCAAATAGTTTACAAATGTTATTCATTTAAAAACAATCATTGCCTCTATCCATTTGTGTTATCTTTTGTTCCTTGAAATTTTTTGGGACATGTTGATTAATATTATTCTATCTTATTCTCCTATGTCTCATTTTTCCTTTGAGATATTGTTGGCTCAATTTCATTGTTTGTAGCTCAAGATATGATTGTTGAAGTCTGCATAATCGGTTCTTCAATAAGGTTCGAGTTATGTCTTTGTTTTTAATTTTTGGACCTTTTATACTCTCAATTTTATATATATTACTATTCTAACATGTTATTCTCTACTCTACCTTTCCATAGAGCCTTCATGGGCCTAATTTTATTACCCGTAGCTCCAAATACGACCGCTTGAAGTTGGTATGAACAAATTTTCACCCCAAATCCTCGGTCTGTTGCTTTTCACATTTTCTAATACTTTATGTCAGTTTTTAGGCTTAGAGGCCTATACTATTAGGTTCCTTTTTCCGATACCTTTCCAACTAGGTATCACGAGCCTCATTCTGATACTTGAAACAAAAGTTATGACTGTTTAAAAATCATCACTCAACAACCATTGATCAAGACTATGGGTTAATTTGGACCATTGAATCTTGAGCTTGCAAAAGAAAAATTCCACATGCATAATAAATAAAAAATTAGCGATGATATGGACTAATCCCTATGGATAGTTTGATTGAACAACCAGGCGGTATGGGACCCACGACTTGCAACATAATCTTCTCGAGTTTCTCCCTTTTAATTTTTCGCTTTTAAACATTAGGAGAATAATAAAATAAAATAAAAAATGAAATTAAAATTAAAAACTAACAAAAATATTTACGTCATTTTACATTTATTTACAATTATTAACAAAATTAACAAAAACTAATTACCCTAATCATGATTTATTTTTAAATAAAATTAAACTAATTACCACCCATTAATGAAAAATAAAAACTACAAGGTTAAAACCAATAAAATAATAACAATTATCCTACCCCCCACTGGATTTTAACTCGTGACCTCTAAGGAAGAAACATACATTTTTAAATATTAGGGCAATTCATGTTGCTTAGTTATTCTACGAGAAACTGTTAATACATAAAAGTAAAAAATGAAATTAAATAAATAAAGAAAATATTAAATATTAAAGAAAACAAATAAAATAAAAATGAAATTAAAATTAAAACTAACAAAAATATTTATCGCCATTTTACATTTATTTACAATTATTAAATAAAATTAACAAAAACTAATTACCCTAATCATGATTTATTTTTAAATAAAATTAAACTACTACCACACCCATTAATGAAAAAATAAAAAACTACAAGCATAAAACCAATAAAATAATAACAATTATCCTACCCCCACTGGATTTGAACTCAGGACTCCTCTATTAAGGAAGAAACATAATATTTTAAATAAGTAATCTGTTTTAGTTATTCTAATATCGAAACCTAATACATAAAGTAAAAAATTAAATAACAAAGAAAATATTAAATATTAAAGAAAACAAATATAATTAAAATAGAAATAAACAAAATAAATAAATAAAAACAAAATAAAGAAAAAAAAAAACAAATAATAATAATATTAATAATAACACACTCCCAAAGCATATCACCTGAAATGGCCAAAGGAGGATTGAAATTATGAGTTCTGAGGGATGAAGCCACAAGAGCTATCCACTCTAATTGGTTAATACATGGCCTATCAGGCTGGGTCCATTCGGGAGGGCCATCAGAGATAGGTCATCTGAGTGGATAAGCTCTCTAGCTCATCCACCACCTATCATTATTCGACATAGGGTCGAGGGAAAGTTTCTTAGTACTCTTTATTTATTTATTTATTTTTAATTTAATTATATATATATAATTTTTATATATTATTATTATTATTTCTAAATTCTTATTATTATTTTGCAAATTTTTATCAACATTACAAAACATAAAACATTAGAATAACCCCCCTTTTTGCATGTTTTCAATATTAAAATTTCCATAAAATAATTTTCAATGCATTTTGGGAATGGGAATTTGAAAAACAAGTTAAAAAATTTTCAGAATCCCTATAATATAGGGAATTCTTATTTTCTAGGAAATCCCTAGAAAATATAAAATCCCTATATTATAGGGAGGCCTAGAAAATAGGGCCCGGGGAGAGGTGAGTAAAAGGTAAAAACAAAAAGATTAAAAATATGTCTACACTAGGACATTTGAGTTGTAAGATTTAAATGAAAATGAATATATGTACAAAAACACACTATATTCTAGGTGTGTTAGTGTGAATTATTTTTATTGATATAAAATACAATAATTTATAAAAATAAAACTAAAATAAAACAAAAATTAATTAAAATAAAAATAAAAAGCAATGGATGAAACAAAACAAAAGAAATAGAGAAAATTAAAGAAAATAAAATAACTATACAAAATCAAAATTAATTATTTATATAAATATTTACAAAACAAAGAATAAATAAATTAACAAAATGATTTTACTATAATTACATAATGAGAAAAATTAAAGGTATTTAGACAAGTCAGGGTTCCACAGGCCAGGGTTCGTGGGATGCCAGCATGGTAGTTAGTGTGTCCTTGGTGGCGACATGTGGAATCTTATGATTGCTAGACTAGAGCCCGCGGGCCATTGATTGGTTATGAGCTAGAGCGATATCAACCATAGACTGCCTTCGGTTTCATTCAAGTGAAGCTAACAAAGAGAGCGACATCATGATGACGTGGTTGGCCAACATGGTAGCTGACATGCTTGGAATATGTTACGTGACAAGAAATGGATGGTCGATGAGACAAGAGAGGGCCTCATTGGGCAAGGAGGCCCTTTGGGATTTCTTCTTAAATACTGACCAACAAACCTACAAGTTGAAATATCTCAAAATGATGATGATCATCGAGTAATTGAGTAAACTCCAAAATGGATAAATACCCCATGACTTAAGAGGATCTTAAGACGAATGAAGGTCACACCTAGGAGAAGACAGATATAATCTATCATCTATCTGTGCTTGGATCATCAAGGATCAAGAGTCGGGGATAGATGGAGCTTCGATGACAAAGAGGACATGTGTGAGAACTTGGTTGGATAAACCATGGTGACTTGAGATGACTATATAGCCACATCATTCCATGCGTCAAGTCGGGGACTGATCCACGTGCGAGGGTGATTTGGAGTTTCAAGACAACTAGGGAGGTGGATTTTATCTGCCGACTAACTCGAGGCACCAATGGGATCGAGGTCATTAATATTTGATTGTCGAGAGTCATCGTATTTGTCAGAGGATGTTGTCATCAGGGGATAAGATCAGAGGACTGGGAGGACATAAATTAGGTAGATCCCGAAGACGATGAGGACAAGGAATGGGTGCCACATCAACACCATGTTAGTACCATGTAGGATGACATAAGTGTGAGGGAACCATGTGGATTCCATGTGGTAGTGATGTGGAAAGGTGAGTGAAGACTTAGGAAACTTTGGGATTAGATAACTTTCAATCCAGAAATCATTGGTATGGTTGCTGTTTGTTGGAAAGATATTGATGAGAAGAATACAACTATGAGCTTTATTTATAGGAAATAATAGAGGAAAATAAGGATAAAACCTAATATTCCTTGGGCCTAGGTTTTGAGAGAGAGGGAAGGCCAAAACAAGACTATGGTAGAGATCAATCCGAAGAGGCTCGGGGATGTGTCTATAGGAAATGTGGATCCAATAGCCTTGGAATCTCAAGACCTTGGGGAAAAAGAAAGGATAAGATCTGTATGATCAAATTCAAGGTTCTATAAAATGATCAACAGATTCCCCCTACATACCTTTCATACATTGAACTGGCCATGTGAACAAAGTGGCTCTCAAGAAACCTGCTCCTACAAAAAAAAAAGAATGGGATCACATGGAATCAAGACTAGATAATACAATAAATAATATATTCCCTTCCTTTAAACCAACTTATAATAGAGTGTTATTTTTATTGAACAATAGTGTGGTGACTGTAGGTGAGTGTCTTAAGACTACATATGCTAATTCAAAATAGAAAAGTAGGATTTGTATGCAAGAGCATAAGTATGAAGTCATGCAACATAACATGTTAGTAAGAGAATGCAGAATGTGAATTAGTCAATTAACAAATAATTAGCGACAACCTTATCCAAGCCATGCAATAGAAGATCAAGTTGCGAAGCCACATATGATCATCAAGCACTCTGGAATCAACAAAGGTTTGAAGACAATGTGTCAAGTCCATCGCATAAATGTAAAAAAATATAATATACCAATAAGAATTATGAAGACATTTTAAATCATCTGATTGGGAGGAATAATCAACACCCATCAAAAAATCATCCATTAAGATAAAACCCCCAACTCCCTAAAGGTAGGTGGTAGTGAACCAATAGACCTGCCAGAGGATTAAGAAATAGGATTGAAATTTTAGTAGGTGGTGCCTTGCCTTTCACTAGTAAAAGAAAAAGTAAATGGGGTTGTTGTGGCCACACCAAACTATCCATGAATCTTCTACACAACTGCAAACATTGTTGACTAATTTCCCACTTCATTGTTCTAAGATCTTCTTGAATTGCTTTCATTTGATCACTACATATTTCTACCTTTTCAAGTTGAATCAAATATGTCCATTGGTCTGTTGTAACTTCAAATCAAAATCTCCATGGGGATGGAAATTGCATCTTAATAAAGCAATCTATTACGATAAATTATGCACTTTTTTCATGAAGCCATTATGAATCTTCCTTCCCAAAATTTGGAAACAAAAACTTCATATTACCCAAAAGATAGTTGTCCAATATGCAATGGTTGATGCTTCTAGACTTCCACAACATTCACAATGTTGGGAGTCTCCAAGTTGAATGCCCTAGAACAATGGATGAATTTTCCTTGGTGTGGATTCATCATTGGAATATTCCTCTTTACCTATATGCTGCTAAACTCATCATCATGATCTTGTACCACTACAACCCGAGTATGATTCTTCTTCATTCGTTGTTCTTCTTATTTATTTTTCTCCTCCAAAACCTTGTCAGATCTGGTATCATTGTTTTATTTCACGGAAGAATATATATTGATTCTATAATCACAGAGCCATGTGTCCCATATTTGTAGTATCATTTGTAAATATTCAATACACAAGGAGCCACATAAACATTTCTTTATTGAACATTTCTTCCATAATCTTGAAATCTATAACTTTATGTCTAAAGTTATTAAAAGTAAAACAATAACTAGAAAATAAACTTTGATACCGAACCAAAATGATATTCTTTGTGATGTAGTCCTTCCGAATTCATGCCTAAAGTGATATTCACTTCTTGTTGCTTCCTTCACAATGATTGAATCTTGTTTGATACGTGGAGGTAGAAGGTCTTCTTTGAACACGCCTCCTTCTGTTCATCTCTCTCTTGAATCTTGTCACCATGACCTTCCTCGAGAATGCATGCATAGTTCTTTAGCCTTTATCTCCATTTCCATTCCGACAACCGAACACTACCTATTCAACTTTCATTACCAGTTGTGTGGAGCTTCCTCTCTTTTTGATGTTCTTGTTGGGATTGGTATCTGCATGTTATTTACATGAGGTCTCCACCAAGACCAACACCTTATTTAATGAATGGTGACCTTTGATAACTAATAATATATTTTAGTAATTCTGAGATATCTTCGTTCGTGGTTTAGATGGTCAACTCAACCCTAATGAGATGACTTCTTCAATATTTTGACAATATTCTTCATTCTTTCATCATCATTTGGATCTTCATTACATCTTCATTACATCTTCCATTCTCTTTTCTTCTTCAAGTTGGGTTTTCAAGAAGATAATTTCTTCTTCAAGTATTCTTCTTGTTGACCAAATTCTTCTTCAATCTCGTTTAAGTCCTCATATTTCCCCAAGACTATTTGTGAAAATATCTACCAAGCCTTTCTTTCTGATACTATTTTAGTTTCCAAACACTCATTTATCTTCTCCTTCTTCCAACTCATTTTTTAGAGTTTCTTCAATCACTTTGGATTCTTCCAATTGAACCTTTATATTTATGATAATCTATTTCACTTATTCAACTCCTTTTTTTATCTTGATCAATTCTTCCTGAGGGACTTGTTTTCCTTCCTTCTTCTTCTTTTACCTACTCACCAAATGAACTGACTAGTTATGCTTCACCTGCTTCTTATTCTGAATATATATGACATTATGAACTTCTTTCTTATTGTTTTATATCAAAGATCTTCATATTGATCAACATGCTTTGGATCTGTGGTTGCAAGAAGAGATTCCTTAGAGTAGAAATTATGTAGCTTATCCAAAATTTCTTTGGTTGATGAACATTTCCTCATGGCATCCTTTCTTTTAACACCGAATTAGTAATGCCCTCCGTGGATGGTATCATCCATTGATTTTTTTTTTCCTTCCTTACCACATTCTTGGATGCGCAGCCTTCATAGGTTTATTTCATTGGTGTATCTTTATGAAAAACTGGATGTTTCAAATCACAAATCCACATGCCCTCGTAAAATGATTTCATCCTATATTCTCTAGAAGACATAGTTCTCACCATCAAACACTGGTGTTCCATTATCTATGCACTCCATGATCTATCTTATAGTGGTTGGAATATTTCTAAAGGACCTTCTCTGATATACCACTGAATATTCACCAATACTGAAAGTGGGGGTGAATAAATATTGAAACACACTTTTACCACTTTTTGATCATAACATGTAATAATCACTTTTTTAATAAACCTATTATTGTATTCAATATATATCATGAACAATGAAAAATTCATAAAATAAAAAATCATATACACATTACACCATATTTTATGTGTAAACCCAAATGGAGAAAATGAAAAAAAATATTTCTTATATATCAAAAAGATTGCATTCATAGGAAGAAACAACTTCCAAAATTCTCGGCAGCTACTAACCGGAAGGAGGATCCAACCACCCGCTTACAAGCTCCAACATGAAGAAAGCTACAACTCCTAGATTCGCCAACTCCAACTAGAATGAGGTTCCAACCCCATAGTTTCTCAAGCTACAATCTGAAGGAAGCTACAACTCCCAGATTCTCCAAATTCCAACTAGAAGGAGTGCTCCAACCCCTTGGTTTATTTCAGCCTCCAACATGAAGGAATATCCAACTCTCTGTATTCTCCTATTTCAATTAGATGGAGGCTTAGACCCCCTCGTTTATAGGAACAACTTGAATGAGACTTCGATCTCCTGCCTTCCTTTGCAATCCACCCTACCCTCTCGATATATAAATGGAGACTCAATTAAAAATTGTCAACATAATCAACCCGCTATCACCGATAATCAACCTCATTATTGATAATTTCACCGAGCACGATACATCATCATCATCAAATGATATGCCAATATCACCAAGAACATTCCTCAAAACATATGCCCAACACTAAGATATTCCCTCAAACCATGCACCGCTACGCCAAAATTGTTGGAAATGTTTAACAGTAGCACATGCTTGTCATTGATGGAGAGTACGAATGAAGATGGCAATGAGTACGTGAAGAATGTTGGGCACCATAAGTGTTTTGGGAAGACGCAACAGAGAAACCCCAATAAGTTCAGAAGAGATAGTGCGAGGATGTTTGGTATGTTTTTACACGCAGATTCTTCTTGTCATTGATGGCAGTACAACAACAAAGATGGCATGATCGAGTGTGTATCACCGGAAAAATAGGAACACCGTAAGCTCAAGAGAATTAGCGAGTCTAATGCGTTATGGTGCACCTGTGGATGAGGTTGTCTCCATGACTAAAGCCTTCCGCGGAGATAATGCACTTAGGATCACAGGAAGATCAAAGGTCGAGGCCTTTCGACACTTAGAAATTCTTCCGCAAGAAGGATGTGTACTTGAGGAGAAGCCGCCATGATCGCTGATCCCATCCCCACCCCGATGACAATGTGATATCAATGTGACAAGAGGAGCATATGGAGGATAGATCCGGCTTAGAGCTGAGCGTAGGTCCTGTAACACCGTTTGATCGAGGGAGAACCCCGTGATGATCCTTTCATGCATGGAGTAGAGGGCTCAAAAAATCCTTAAAGAAGGAGGACCTCCCATCTTCTGTGCAGGATATCGGAGATAGATCGTCATTGAATTAGAGACAAGGAACGAGAATTCAACTCCTCTCGAATCGACATCTAAAATCACGCATCTAATTCCACCATCAAATTATATTGAATCTGGACTGCTGATTCCATTCCATGCTCCAGTTTCGTGGATTGAGAGTTGAGATGTCGGCAATATCATGCACGTGTAATGCATTTCACGAGCATGGAAAAATATGGGACTTAATCACGTTTCATTGAATCAAGATCATATCTCGACCATTGATCCAAATCCATATCTGAAGTTTTCATAATCGCGACACGAAGAGGGAAAAGAAACAATGCAACAAGAATCGCAAAATTGGCGATTTAATCGTTTAATGAATCAAGGTTCCATCCGACCGTTGATCCCAACAATTTGGAGTTTTGGAAATCGAGAGATGGAGAAGTCATAGACTCAACATTAGGAGTCCCGGCGTCAAAAGTGAAATTCCAAAACAAGACATCGCCAACAAACCTAAGAGAACACGTATAATAAACTGCAATGACAAGTGTCATTAATTCAACACTTTACATAAGTCACTAATCGAGTGACACGTGGCAATATTCAACACGGGTCAATCAACGCAGGACGCCAACAGTTTATTCCCACTTCAGTTTCTAAAATCTGGACATGGAGAGATGACAAGAACTCCTACTCGTGATTTAAATCGTGAGTGTTTCGTTGTCAGGTCAGAACCTTTGGTCACATCAGAGATGGATGTATGTTGAGGACAATGAGGAGCTAAAGGGAACGAGCCTTGGTACACAGTCAGGTGGGGAGGAGAACAATACAAAGGTGACACGACAGGAATGGATCCCTTCCTCGATAATTATTCATTCCTGGACTTCCGTATTAAAGTGGTAGCAGGGTCCAGACCACTTCGAAAGTGTCGCCATCTAGTGCTTTAATCCCGACCGCCAAGAGATGCGAGCTAATTCGGACTGGCTTTAAAGATAGAATGGTGGGGGTTCTAATCGAATCCCGACCATGTGATCTGGGAGCAATACCGGTCATCCGCATTTGCTTCAACGCATAATCCAACCCGCATGGAATGTGAACAAGACGGAGGGCCACCGATGCACCCACTGTGAGACCGCCAAAAACCATTGATGACATCCGCTAGAGAATTAAGAGACCCTATGTAACATGAGATGAAGAGTCTCCAAGCTTCCGCGTTGAAGGAAGACTATTCTTGTAGCTGGGATCAATAATAATGGATGAGATTTGAAGTCCTGAATCCAAATGAAGGAGCTCGACTGTGCGAGAGAATATGAAGAGTCTCAAACCACCAGAGAGGTCGAAAGTAATCAGAGTACAACATGATGCTGAACCAAGGAAAACCGAGTTGAAGAGTCACCATGATGATCACAGAGCACTTGAGATGTTGAGGATATTGGCATGGTATGAGAATGCAAAGGAATGGTGAATATTGTATGCACAAGATGCACAAAAGCTATATACACAATTCCGCATTTAGAAGAGAAGGGGTGGATGCTCATTGGAGTTTGTCATGGTTGTTGTCAGAAGGTGATCCATGTGTGAAGAAGGATGAGAGCAAAATAATCTAATCGCACGTAAGAGGAACCGTGGAATGAATGGGACATGATGCAGAGCATAAAAAAGTAGAAGAACAAAAGTCATGTGTGCGTAAAGGAAACGAGGCGCACAGAGAACAAAATGCAACAAGTAACGTTGATGAGTCCTTGTGCTCATCGCTGAACACTCATACATCAATCAGACAAGCTCTCAAAGAGCAAAGATCATATATACCGTGGCGGAAGGGAGGGCGCTAGGAGGACCTGTCTTCATAGTTCATGTGGTTCTTGAAATGGAGCTGGTAGCCCATCCATCCTGCCATCCAGAGAAACCGTGTATGGAAGGGTAAGGGGTGGAGAATTTTGTTCTCTGCTATACGTGCTGGTGCCTCAGATGATTGAAGTTGGTGCTCCTGGCCCGCCAGGCCTTCTGGAAACACCTGTGAGTTGGTGCCATAGAAACCGTGGAGTTATGCTTCCTTCTAGTTGGGTGCTAGAGAAAACTGTGGAGTTGGTCTTTCCTTCTAGTTGGTGCTAGAGAAACCAGAGTTGGTGCTTCCTTCTTAGTGGGTGCTAGAGAAACGTAGGAGTTGGTGCTTCGCTAGAAGTCGCGAACTGAAAATAGAGGTTGTAGGCTCACTATGAGTTGGTGCTCATATGTATGATTATGTAAAGAATGTAACCATACTTATCATATAAAGAAAAGAGGTTTTACCCTGCATGGATTTCCTCAGGCCATCTCTGCCTCTGTTTCATATATGTGAATGATGTCGAAAGTACCATTGTTTATTACCCTGCATTATCGCGGGATCATCATCTCGCTTCAAAGAGTTTAAAAGAAGGCATAATTGTTTAAGCACTAGAATAACTACCATCCCCCTTAGTTGCTCAACAATTGGTACTGAATGTACCCCTCTATCTAATGGTAGATCCTAGAGCTTAAACATGACAAGCCATGAAAGGACTTCAATCACTAGGCCTCCTCCATTTGATGGAAAAAACTTTGGCTTCTCGAAGGTTAGGATGAGAACATACCTAATGGCCTTAGAGTTTCCATGTCCTGGATGTGGGTGAGACTAGATACATAAACTCTGTGTTAGCTTCCAAGGGTGATAAGTTGGAATTTAGATTTAATGCTAAGGGAATGAATGCTATTTTGAATGAACTCGGCAGAAGCCGAAGCTCTCCTCAGAAGGATAATCTTCAAACTACTAAGGGAAATGTGGGACAAACTTCATTAACAATTATGAAGGTAATGAGAAAGTGAAAGATGCCAAGATTCAAACCTATAGAGTACAAAAGATACGATGAAAGAAAAGATGAAACTATCAGAAAGTATTTTCTAAGAGTTGAAGAACTAGTAAATGTAATGAAATCACTTGGTGAAGAAATTGAGGAACCCCTTTAGTTCATAAAATTTTGAGATCTCTGCTTGATAGGTTCAACCTAAAGGTCTTTGCTATAGAAGAACTTAATGATATTAAAAGATCTTGTCCTTGATCAACTTTAGAACATTGGATCAGATATATGAGATGAGGGGATAGTTAAGTATAAACCCACCTCTAGAGAAGCATCATTTAAAGTGCATAAGAATGAAGATTCTGAATTGGATGAAATTGAAGAAAAATTAAGAAGATTAAAGAAAGGATCGCAAATACTAAGGTAAGATGCCCTTCAAATGTTTCAACCTGTGGTAAGATAGGTCATTTTTCAAATAAATGTCCACACAAGAAATATGATCAAAACTCAAGATGAAGAGAAGCACAAACAAAAGATTTTGATAAAAGAAAAGCTCTATGTGTAAACAATGATGACCTCTCAGAAGACACCGGATAGTGACTCTTCCCGCGAAGATAAGGTAAATGACCCCCGGCGCTTGGCAGAGCAATGAGAATTATGATAATAAAATCACAAAAAGTAATCGATGAGAATGA
This sequence comes from Picea sitchensis, assembly GCA_010110895.2. Lineage (NCBI taxonomy): Eukaryota > Viridiplantae > Streptophyta > Pinopsida > Pinales > Pinaceae > Picea > Picea sitchensis. The sequence continues at coordinate 125,867 of SNQJ01S0053062.1, forward strand.
TGAAGAAGTTGTGGTTGACACGGAAGGAGAACCCGATCACAGCATTGAAGAGATCATTGCACTAAGAATCAAGAACAAAAAGAAGACAATTGTTGATAGAGTTCAAGAAAGACACCAAGAACCCCGGTGAACATCTTGTCCTACTAAAAGTGAATTGCTATAAAGGCAGAAAATCAAAGAGATTCTCAAACAACAACCATAAGAAAAGAAGACAAGATGAATCATTAGAACAAGAAGTAGTGAAAAACAAGAAAGAGTTGGAGAAGTTTAAATCCTTGTATAATCAGAATCTATCATACAAAGCCTCGTATGATTAGCCACCATTCGAATCAACAAAGGAATTCAAAGTCGAAACCGGTTTGGGTTATGAAGAGGATCAAGAAGTGGGAAGTCAGGAAATGAAGAACTCCACGTTTGTCAAAATCACAACCAATGACAACAACAAACCCCAAGCAGAGACAAAGAAGACCATCACGCTTCCAAAGACAAGTAAAAGAAAAAGGTACCTCGTGATCTAATCAGAGAACAAATAAATAATCCAATTCCCGCCAAAAGACATCATCAACATGAAAGAAACGACTTGCTCAAAGAAGACACCATTTTCCAGTACAAAGAATTTTCTATGGATATTGTTTCTACCGTTCTAATTTTGGTCACAAAGATTTAAATTGTTACTTAAGACCTAGAAATGAGTAATTTAGATTTCAAAGGAATAAATAATACCCACAACAAAGAATGATACGCCAAAGCAACAAACCATCACGCATTTTCAATTGCCAAATTAAGCCCGAGACATGCAACCGAGGAGGTCAAGATCATCAAACAAATAATGAGTAGACAATGTCAGCAATCAATGACTTTGACCTATTGAACAATGATATTGAATGCTATAACCGCCACAACTTTGGCCACAACCTAGAACCGCCATCCAAGAATTACAAAGACATCCATGATAAAGTCTTTGAGAGAGAAATACCAACACGGAAGAGGAAATATATGAAAAATGTGGTCTAGCACTTTTAATTCAAAAAACAAAAGGCCTCCGGAAATATAGACAGTGGATGTTACAAACACATGACCGGAGACAAGGATGTCATCATTCCATGGGCAAAAGCAAAACAGAAATGTGATCCTTGAAAATGATGAACCAGGAAAAATCAAGGATAGAGGGATAATGAGTTTGAGTAATGACAAAGGAGACGCCCAATACGTTCTACTTGTGGATAGTCAGAAACATAATTCGCTCCGCCCAAGTCAAAAGTGTGACAGAGGCGGTGAATATGTGCTCACATCCAAAGAGTGTAAAGTAAATGTAAATCCAGGACAAATGGTGAATAACAAGATAAGGACAAACAATACTGTTGATGTTGAATCCTCCCCCAGTATAAAGTTAGAAGAAGATCTCGACAATAATAAAAGAATTCCCGCTAGCATGTAATCCCAACAAAGAAGTAGAGAAGAACCATGTCATAAACAGAAAGCAAAAGTCCGAAGGTTGAGAAGAGAAGACAATCTTCAAATCAAGTTCTTCGAGCGTATCCATTGACTCGACAATATCCTTGATAATGAGATCACCAAATGACAAATGTGGCATCGACTCCAACATGGTAGAAATCATTGTTCTAAGAAATCTGATATGTCCTTCATTTTGTGAGAAAGAAAAGCAGGAAAGAGAGTGGGTGTAGCGCTTTCTCAGATTGATCGACATAAAGTTCCTCGATCGAATGACCGCGGAATAAAATGAAAATTGTAGTAATTGAGATCGATGAGATTCAATGGGAGATCCAAGGGCTATTTAAAGGTACAAGTTACAATTGCACATTGTTCAAGTAGGACAACAACATTCCGATGTACAATATGATACACATGATATCCTCAGAGATAATAAGAGGAAAGATCTTGTCAAGGAAAGTTAACCTTTATGAAAGGGGAAAATAGTTAGAAGCAGAGATAAAAGGTGGAGTCATCCAATTATGAGAAGAAAAGGTTGATGAATGAGTCCGAGTAAGAGAGGTGAGCAATTTTGAATTTTCCAAAGAGGATACACGAAGATGAAGATGAACAGTCCAATAATCGAAGAGAAGACTTTGGTTTAGATACAAATATTCTGCAGGCCTCAAATAAGAGAGAGTCCATCCTGGGAATTTTACTTGATTTAATATCCATACCTTCTAAAATACCCAATGTACTGGGTTGCCCTCGACATTACGTCAAAGCGGAGAAAAGAATCAAGCTCGTTTCCATCAACGCTGGGGAGATTGTTGAAAATGCTTAACAGCAGCACATGCTCTGTCATTGATGGAAAGTACAACAAATGTGATGAAATGAGCACAGGAATGCAACAAACATGCAACTATATATTTTGGGAAGATCACCGGCAGAGCAACCTCAATAAGACTTAAGAGATAGTGCAGAGGATATTTGGTATGCTGGGAAGACGCTGCAGAGCAACCTCAATAATCGTAATGATGTTTGTCGATGGAAAGCACAACAACGAATACATGCGATCGAGTCCGCATCGATGGACAAACAAGAATAACATAAGCTCAAGAGGAATTCAGGCACGAGTCTAATGCAATGCTTAGGTGCACCAGGATGAGTGGTTAACTCATGACCAAAGCCTCAAGGAGATAAATAACATAATTAGGATCACGCGCATCAAAGGTCGAGGCCTTGAAACTTAGAAATTCCTTCCGGCAAGAAGGATGTAAGCTTGGAGGAGAAGTGTCAATGATCGCTGGATCCCATCCCAATCTCTACGACCGACCAATGCACAAGAGGAGCTGCCAGGCTACATGAGGATAGATCCTCGCGTTAGAGTCGAAAGCTATCGGTCCAACCACCGCTGGATCGAGGAGAACCCGCATTCCATCATTCAAGTGAAATATATTCACAAAACCCTCAAAAGAAGGAGGATCATTCATCTCAAAGGTGACATCGAGATAGATCACAGCTCAATGACTAGAGTCAAAGGAATCCATGTTCAACCTCAACGCGACATCTAAAATCATGATCTACCTCAACAAATTAGCCATGGACCGCTGATTCCATCCACATCGGGTTTCGAGAGAGTTGGAGATGTCAAGTAATACCATCCACAACCAATTTTAAAGACATGAGAAATCGCGGATTCTAATCGCAGTCGCTGAATCAACGATCTAGACTATCGATCCAACTCACATATCGAGTTAATCGCTATTACGAAGAGGGGAAAAAATAAACACCGTATCAGTGCATTGCTGGAATCGGATTTATTCACCATTGAATCAAGTTATCCGACGGACCGCTGATCCCAACTATCTCCAGAAGCCTTTGGAAATCGAGATGGAAAGTCGAGACTCTCAACATTAGAGTCCCGGCGTCAGCGTCAAATCCGAACAAGACACGCCAAAGAACCTAAGAACACGGCACAATCCAGGAAATGACAAGCGTCGTTTCATCCAACACTTCGCATACCAAAATCGTGAGACATCGCGCAGAATATTCAACACTGCATCAATCCACGCAGGACGCCGTTAAGTTTCACTCTACTCGAAGCTCGTAAATACTGGGAGTTGGAGATGACAAGAACTCCCACCACAGGAGTCACCACGAACGCTGAAGCGCCTTATGCATATATCGGTCATTAAACCCTGGTCAAGACCGAGAGACGGACGACGAGGACGAGACGTTGAATGAGCCTTGGCACCTGACGAATGCAGAGGAGAACGATACAAAGGTGACACGAAATGAATGGGGCCCTTCCTTGATACACCACCATTCCATTCCGTATTAAAGCTGCCATTAAAAGGTAAGGGTCCCAACGCTTGGAAAGGCCGCTGACAGGTGCTTTTAATTGACAAATTGAGATGCGTGTTTCAATCGCATCCCTCCCTTCTTAAAGATATAATGGCAATCTCCTCGAATCGTAATCCCGACCAGAGATCCGGGAGCGTATTCTCGTCAGATGTGATTTTCTCACCGTGACATCCAATGTGGTGCGTATGAATGTGAACAAGATTGAGGGTTACCATGCACGACGGTGAAACCCATAAACCATTGGATGACTGTTAGAGAATTCAAGAGACTGTGATCGCTTATAGAGATGAAGAGTCTCCCAAGCTTCGGCCCAAAGGAAGGAAGATCTATTTTAGAAGGGATCGATGTATGGATGAGCGTCAAGTCTCAGAATTCAAAATGTAGAAGGTGAGATCGACTATCACAGCATAAGACTAAGAGTCTCAAACCCGTAGAGGGTTGAGGAATCTTAGCATGAAATCCAGTGATGTTGAATGCGTTGGAAAACCGCCAGAGAAGTTGAAGAGTCACGCTGATGATCAAACAGAGCACTAGATGGAGGAGACTATGCTGCATGAGTATGTAGAGGAATGGTTAATATTGCATGCACAATATGCACATAAGCCATATAAGGCTATGTTACAGTAAGAGAAGGGGTGGCTGTTCATTGGAGTTTGTTGTGGCTGCTGTTGGTGAAGGTATCCATGCAGAAGAAGGGAGGAGGCAGAGGATGAATCATGATAATAGGAACCGTAGTGAAATGGACATGGAACATAGAGCATATTAAGTAGAAGAACAACAACGCAGTCATGTGTGTGTAAAGGCAATGAGAGGCGCATGCCAGAAACAATGCAAAAGTAGAACTGTGATGAGTCTGGTAAGACATTTTTTGAACATCATATCACCGTAATAAGTTTCAAAGAAAGCAAAGATTTATATACCGTGGTGGAAGGGAGGTACAGAGGATTGTTGTCCCTAGTTCTATGGGTGCTTGAATAGTGGGAGTTGTATCTTCCATCTAGTTGCAGCCCATAGAAACTAGGGTATGTAAAGCCAGGGTGCAAGGGAGAACTCTTGTTCCTCTCAAGTTATATAGGTTAGTGCCTATGATTGGAAGTTGGTCTTCCATCCAGCTTGGTGCCGGAAACACCCGGGAGTTGGTGCTTCCTTCAGTTGGTGCTAGAGAACTAGGAAGTTGTTGCTTCCTATGAAGCTGCCAGAGAAACCAGGAGTTGGTTCCTTCCTTCAGTTGGTGCCAGAGAAACCGTGGAGTTGGTGCTCCTCTCTAGTGCTAGAGAAAATAGAGTTGGTGCTCCTTAAAGTTGCAGCCTGTGCCGAGGTTGTAGCCCTCACCATGAGTTGGTTTTCATATGTATGATGTTGTAAAGAATGTAACCATTACCTATCATATAAAGAAAAGAGGTTTTCACCCTGATGGGTCGAAACATCCTGGGCTCCCCATGTTTCATATATGAATGATGTCAAAGTGCATATTTATTTCCTCAAGATTATCATGGATCATCATTCGGTTTTGAAAAGAGTTTAAAGTAGCATAATTGTTTATACCCAGAATAACCGATTCAATTCCTCTCATTTGTCCAACAAAATATGCCTCAAACATGTGCCATAACATCCATGATAAAATATAAACATAAAATTAAAATATATACCTCAAGAATGTAGCCATAACATACATAAACCATATACCAAAGATGTGCCAAAATATGTCTTAAGCATGTACCATAACATACCTCAAACCATTCGTTAAAGACATGCCTCAAGCATGTACCAAACATCCATACAGATACCCAAATATGAAAAATTTGTAAGATTCACCGCGAGCTCAATTTTCCATTTCGGATTTTTGAAATTTCTATCTGAGAAATTTCTATATGTATTTTTACATTCTCCTAAAAATTCTCTACACCTAAAGTCCAAAAGAAGCTATAGGAAAAATGCCAAGCTAACTTGTTTGAAACATATCGGCACTACTTAGGAACTTTGACTTCCACAGAGTATCTCTCCAAATTTTTTTTGATCCAATGTTTGAAATTTTAACCAAAATATTTTGATATATTTCTTCCATCTTCTCTGCTAAAATTGTGCTCCCAAACTCTCGTAGAAGTTATAGCTTAAAATGAAAGCCTTCAATTTCTTGGCCTATTCTATAAGCTCCAACTTGTACAACATGCATCATGCTCAATATTTGATATCAGATTCTGAAACTCTCACATGTGATATTAAAGAATGTCCTCTTTCCACTTCAAGTTGTCTCACATAATTTGGATCTCTATGAATAATTTATGATTGTTTTAACAGGAACACCTTCTTGAGACTAGTTTCGTGGACTAGTCAAAACTTATTTTCCACAGAGTGTATCTTCAAAGTAAAATGAACCTTGCTTAAAATTTTTACCACATGTAATTTGATATGTATTCTCAATAGCCTATGAATTTCACTATCTGAATCTCATTCGAAAAAATTATAGTGAAATGGTAAGATGACCTTAAATAACATAGCTTAGAACACATCATCACAAGACTTCATCATCCCTGTAATTTTTTTTTTCTTCTTCACTTCATATTTCCTCTTAAATTCACCTCAGATATCCTTGGTTACCTCAGATAAAATCACTTGATTTGATGTTTCAAATAAAATCACAGGTTCCTTATTTATACTATATTTTTCACCCTCTTTTTATCGCCGACTTGACCCAAATAAAACTCAAATTTGTTTTTATTAATTATTCCATCATTCGAATTTTGGCTAAACATATCATTAATATTTAGTTTAATATTCAATGCAGAATGGGCTGACTTGTAACTTCTTTTTTTGCAACAAATTTTATCCTTTAACTGACTTTAGGGCCAACTTCTAAATTCTTTGAAATTAGATCGAGGGCTTCTTGACCATACTTCAAAGCTTCATATTTAATAGGGAATAAATCATCAAATGTGAGGAACCACATGGAATACTACCTACCATTGGAAATGGAATGGTGAGGACCCATGTGAGGGTTTTTCATTCACCTCAATGTCCTTCATCCCTCTTTTTCCAAAATTTGGGATTCCATGAAATACCCCTCTAATTTTGTAGACTTCTTCAAAGTGTCTCCCGTGAGGGCCATGCTTGAGATAATAATTTACAAGGGGACCACTTGTTGAATACCAAGAGGTGCACATTATCAAGATAAATCAATCATTTTAACCATAAAATGCAAGTGTTAAATCAATGTAGCATTATCCTCCAATAGTTGCATAGTAAATAAAAAAATGAACAAATGCCAAATCATAACACATACATAGTACACCAATGTTTTTACTTGAAAACCTAAACTGGGAGAAAAATCAAAAATGATTTTTCTTATCTCCAGACACAATTACTTACTACACCAACTTTCTTTTGTTTTCCACCTGCAACTCAAAGGAGGCTCCAACCCCTAGTTTCAAGCAACCCTAGGAAGCTCCAACTCCTTTATTCTCTCACAACTAGAGGAGGGATGAACTCTCTATTTTCTCTCGATATAACTGAAGGGTGGCTACAACCACCTTTCCTTTCCCCATAACTCGATGTGGCAGAATGATGGAACCACTGCACTTTCATTTTGAGATATACTATCAGAAAAATTGTACCAATCAACTTCAACCAAACAAACCTGTGAATAAATAACCCCAAGCATGCATCAACCTTTACCTCAACCTCAGAATCAACTCCGCATCTAAAAAGTGCTTCAACCATGCACCAACCCGTACCTCAAACAACCCTCGTGAATCAACCTATACCATAAACAAGTGCATCAACCATGCACCAACCTATACCAAACAATCCTTGTAATCAACCTATACTATAAAATATAGAATAACGCACCAATCTGCAATCCAACATGTACCATGAACAAGTACATCAACCATGCACCAAACATGTACAAATAACCTATCACAATAACCTTTTCAGACAACCTCTCACAACAACGCTCTCATCAATCTTATCAACAAATCAGATCTAATTTCACCAAGATCAATCACCAAGACAACTCTCAAAGATGTGTGGTATCAACCAAGCATAACATAACAACTCATAATCATCACCAAGATCTTGGATTAGTCAACAACCCTAACTTGAAATAATCATAACTATAAAATCTATAATGAATAAACATCAAAAATAGTACAACAATGTTCTTCGTTGTTTTATTCAATTCTAGGGTTTCACCGCCAAACCTCTCCATCTAAAGGAGAGTTATAGAAAAAATGGCATACCTTATTGAATTCCTGCTTATTCTAGAGAGAGAACTTGTAGATGTTGCCCCATGGAATTTTTTTTAGGCTGGATCTCAACATTGTACACACAATACTAGAATGTACTTTCCTAACCAATACATTTGGTCTTAATACCCTGAATCTCATATGAATAATTTATGACGCTTTAACCCGAAACACTTTATATTTTAGACTAGTTTGACTAAGAAGCTAATAAACCCTATTTTCCACCTATGTAACTCCAAAATAATGACCCACAAGCTAAATGTTTATCAACCACTTGGATATGTTTCCTCAATGTCCCAATGTCTTTTGGCCTCAATCATCATTCTAGAAAAAATCATTATTGTGAAAATGGTGAGATGACCTCAGAATACTAACTTTGAAAGCATCATCAAAAACATTTGTCCTCCCTTGAATTTTGGCCTTCTTTACTTCAACTTCCTTATGATTCAGATTAGATATCCCTTGGTTACCTCGGTCAGCTTGTAGATATTCAATTCTTCAAGTGTGATTAAAAAATGAGAGACCCTTGCCCTTATTTATACCTCATGTAGCTTCCTCAAGGGGTTACCTCAACCATATTAACCCACTCTCTGGCCATCTTAGGGACTAACCAATTTCTAACCACTCTTGTCCAATTTAGTAATTTATCCATTGAATTTTATTATTTAAATAATTTATTTTGTATCCACTTTGACTTATAGTACACCCCTAATTACTCTAATTAAATTATATTCAAACCATCTTAACCCACTTTCCTTATTTTAGCTAACCTACTTCTAACCACTGTTCACTGTATTACTCCATTAGTTTATTAATAATTTCTTTTGTATCCACTTTTGACTTATAGTACAATCATCACTCACTTTATTATTTAAATACCTATTCTTTGCAAACCACTTGACCACTTCTAATCTTTTGGGGCTTCACAATTCCATACAGAGGGTTCTCCAAACTTCAAATGTAATTAAGCAATATCTAATATCGAGGGAGTTAGTGGACGCCCCAACCACCAACAAAATGGTACCAAAAGAAAATTTCATGCTATGAAACCATTCTATGACAACCCCAACCTTAATCTACTGGGCTATGCCACATGAGATACTGGTGGGGAAACATCACACACATCCATATAAACATAGAAATGACAATTATCATTTACCTATATATAAACATATACGCACGCCTATAATTTAGTAATACATTAATGTGAAAATGGCATTCTACACATACAACATATACAATATATATCCGTGCATTGCTCATCACTATATCACATGTACAATTACACAACATGTAAATGAACATGTTGTGTAGGAAAACTCCTCGCTAGACAGTAGATTACCCCTTTAAGGGCTTGGACCTTAAACTCCTAGATGTAAAAATGCTTAACGTGACATTGACTTCCTTTCAAATCTATCTAAATCCAATACATGAGAAGGAAGGATAACAAAAGTAACTCTTAATCGATGTTTGTCCCCGCATCATCTGAATAAGGCTCCAATCCTTTCGCTTCCCTCAATCGAGTTCGCGGACAAACAAGATACCCACCACTCTACTCTATTGATATTAGCTTCGAAAAATGATCTACATCGGCTAATGATAAGTTCTCATGCAACATCGTGACAACCATAAAGAAAACAAAACATGCCAAGCGGGTCATATTAATGATAATAACGACAACAAGAAGTTACAATCGAGACGGACGCGACAAATGCCTTCGCCAAGTCCCTCTGCCTAACCTCCTGTTCGAAGATACACGACTTGATAGCAACAGCCTTTCAATGATCACTCTCCTTTGGTTGGCTGTAGTTTCCTCCAAGATCATAAGTTTCATATGTTCATATCTCCCTTCCACCACCATCATAGAGCTTATTTATATAGGTTAAGAGGAGCTGTCCCCTCAGTTATCTTAGAACAAGTTGGGAACCTTCTCCTAGATCAGATTTGTTGATGAAAACAAGAATTCGGGCACAACTGCCTCCTAATATCAAAATATCCTCCCCTTATTCTCATCAATCCAAGCAACTCCATCTAGAATAGAGCCCTCGAGGGGCCTCGAGCATTGCAGCCCTCGAAGCCTCGAAGCTTCTCAAAGACTTCAAGATGAGAGAAACGCCCTCCAAAAGTGGGGTTGAGTGTTATAACGCCCCCTCAAGAATTATAGAGCCGCCAAGCTCGAGTCAAGTAGGGAGCCGCCTCCAAACCTTTGTTTCTGTGGTTCTTTCAGTGTCAAGAGTTATTTTGTATTCCAAGAACCAGCTTCTTCAAATCACGTACTATGAGGATGTTATAAGTGCCTCCTTAGTGTCGCAAGTTGATCATGGCATTAAGGTTCCAACATCGCTTATTAATAGACTAGTGACCAACTTTGGCGACACTTCATGAAGTTGTGGGAAGATGCTTATGACTTACGACGATTGATGGGACACAATGCATAATCTATCCAAATTGAGCACTTTTGACGCAGTAAATGCAGGTCGCCCCCCAGTAGAAGTCTAAGATGTAACCGATGACCGAAATACTTTGCGTATGCTCAAGTAAGGGTAGACTTGAGAACTCGGGTTTGAGTCGCACACAAACATCCAACAAATATCATGACATATTTTCAGGGACCCAAGTGTGTATACTCTATGTTTGATGATCAAGATTTTGAGATATGGTTACCATAATATACACTGGGGATCCATAATTGTATTGATAAAGGGTATAGCCACCGAAGATACAATGTGGATCTATACTGTATCGACTTCAGACTCCATCGTAGCCATTAAGAATACATAGTGGATCTATTTAGATGATAAGACATAACCATGACCAATACAAAAAGGATCTATGTAAAATGTAAGGTGTTCGTCCAACTCCTTTGGCAACCTGGTGAAACATATATCAAAGTGAATTACCAACCCAAGGTCTTCTTACCAACCCCGATGTATACGATTCTAACCATATGAATAGATGTCCCGATGTTGAACATTGTATAAACCACTTGATTACCGGCCAACGAGGTAAACCGTTAACAAGTGCTAGGGAGATCACTATTAATGTCATCGATTCAAGGTACCCTCGCTATTATCCCACCAATGTGTGAATGATGAGATGGTGTCAATCATCCGTGGAATCATTCTATCGGTCGACGTAAACCCACCGTCGAATGAACGATGATGCAGATCCCAAAGTACCAATTAGTTTCTAAGTCTAATTCTTCGACATAATGTGTTGAATGCATGTAGAACGAATTCCTCGCCGGGCGAGGGCTCCTTGATGTATCCCCCATAAACGCCATGAAACGCAAGGCAAATACAATTGGTAGATCAAATAACATGGACCTATTGCGTTTTGAGACAAGATATTTGGGATGGTTGACTCTCGAGTGCATACTTTCAACACCGAAAATGTTCAACAAACATGACATGGACCAAAGTCGCGAATGGAGGCTCTGGACTTGCATCGGGTGATCCACGTGATGAAAGGAACTCGAGGATTGGCTCAATGCAAAGGTTCAACCTGCCATGATATATGCAAAGCGATGCGTCGCGGTTCGCTGGGCTTAATTTAAGAAGTAATAGATGATGTTCTCAAGAGACCGCCTGGCTTGCTCCTTTCAATTTTTCCCCATCCAGAGAGATGAGTACCTCTTTGATTTAATGAGCTCGAGGAGGATAACACATGCTCGATATAACTCACCTCTAGTTCCTTCCTTCGCTTTAACTAACCCAAGGAGTAAGGGTTCTATCTCCATATGGGTCCGCCGATGTATTTTAACTAGTCCACATCAAAAAATCGGGTTTCTGGATTTCATAGAGTTTGGAAAACACTTAAAAAAGAACTTTCTCAGTGCCTTTTCGCATTAAAGAGTCCAACGCAGACCCAAAAGGGTTGGAACTATCGCTCGAAAGATTCCCTTTTCGACCTTTTAACGAGTGTGAAGCAGCAAGATCATCACTGACAATCTTTTCATATTTAGAGAGTCTGAAAAGGGTTTAAAGGAGACTCCAGGGGGGTTCCTTTTTCGTGTGATCGTATCCGTACGGGTCCGAAAAAGAGATAAAATTTTACCCGGTTACGTTCTCATATTGTCGAGATCGAGAAGGAACTAAGACTATGCTCATAAATACGACAAGGTGAAAGATTCATTAGAACTGCCAAGAAACCTGCGATGCCAGAAACTATAAACCAGAGATTAGTGAAGCCGTTTACACCATTAGAGAAACCCAAAATGACCATAGCTTATAAAAAGAATGAAATTCTACAAATAACAATTGATTTGGAAATTTATTTACCATTTTATTTGCAAGGATTTGTGGAGTGTTGGAGAATCTCAATCGGAGCAAATCTTGTTTTTCTCGCTGCCAGAGCTACGATCGATCATTTCGCACACCGTTCAAACCAGGTAGGTGTTCATTCTTTGCTCTTTCAATTGCATGGTTTCAAGTTGATTTTCATGGCCTTATTAATTTAAAACACAAAGCCCTAGGTCGCCCCTTTTTTAACCAAATCGGCCTCCTTTTCAAAGTTAATGAAATGGGGAGAATCTTTCATAAAAATGCATTGCAGAAGGGTTGTTAGGATTTCTACACCTTTGCAATTGATTAGACCGACCATTTTAGCAAAAGAAACTTATGAAAATTCCCCTCATGGGCCCACACACCCCCTCAAATCGTTTTGCATTTTTACCATGTTTTAATCACTGTTTGGTAAATATTAAAGGGTGTGGTGGTTAGAAAGGATGATTGGTTGCTTTTAGATGTCATGGGCATTTGATTTTATGTTTTAAAATGCTTTTTGAAAATCGCTGAAATCACAAAAACGTGAGGAATGATGAAAATCTTGATTTTTTGTTTTGTAGGTGTATTCGGCAATCATGATTGAATGGAAAGAGCGGGAACACGAGATGGATGATTTAGCCGCTCTACGGAGTCCCCGTACACGAGCCACTTTGAGAGCCTGCGACTTGCTCAAGTTTTTCAAATTGCAAAAAATGAAAAGAGAGATTCTACTGCTTGAGCACATGATTGGCCTTTGGGATGTTACGGAACATGGATTCCATATTGGTACACAACTCCTAACCATTGAGTTGGAAGATGTGTACTTTCTGACCAACCTCTCG
>SNQJ01S0053064.1:0-14739 GCA_010110895.2 Picea sitchensis
TCTCTGATATACGTGCGGGGTCCAACAGTAGTACTTGGCCCAATATCTCAGGGCACTAACTAAGGAGGATAGACCGTACCCTTAGCCGTACTACCTGACTACCCAGGTACTAGAGAGTATATTCCCGAGTGTTGTTCTCGGTGACACTATAGCAGTCCAGCGGCCGATAGGTTTATCTACAGAGGGCTTTAGGAAATCTAGGCCGGTCCGTACACAGGTGTTGTCTGATGCGCTACCACTCGAAGGGGTACCAACAGGGGTTACAAGGGTGGCCAAGAGACGTGCGCTTAAGAACCACTTGTATTTCCTGTGTGTATAAATCCCTCAACCGCGGGTTTATGCGCGTAACGATAGATCTTTGTGGCTTAAAGACACCGGAATACGTCTCTACCCTGAAAAAAAAATACCCACAATTTCTGCCAAGGAAAGTGCTTTGATACCACTTGCAAGATACCAGATATATAAAATATGCAGAATCAGAAATGAAATGCTAGAAATGACAGAATAACAGTAAAATATCCAGCATAATCTTCACAATACACAGAAATGATATATGAAATAGCAACAGAAATAACACTTTGAATCAGATAGCAATGTTCACAGGCCTCTTCGAGGGGGCGACCTCCAGTCGAGCAGCGCTCTGTTACAATAATATCCAAGCTAGGGTTTTTCATACCCTCGACCCTTATTTATACTAACTATATCTATTAAGAGAAGCATCTAGAGGAAGATCCTTCTAGAAGCAGAAGCTTCTATTAGGTCTTCTTACATCCGCCTTATTCTATTTTATTGAAAGGTCTTATTAATATTGACCTTTATTACATCTGAATACATTGATCTACCTATGTGCGGGTTAGGACCTTAACATCTTCTTTCCTTTGGATCTAGTCTTTCTCAATCCAAGTCCTTCCTAACAAAAGTGTAAGGGGGTCGTTGTTCTCAACAAAGTTAATGACCTCAAATTCTTCTTCTGTCGATGCTCCATGAGAAATCATAGGTACATTTGTAAGTCTTCGAACATAGAGTTATCAAATTTCCTTTAAACAATCCTATTCTTCCTAGTGAAGAAACCATAGCAGGATTTCCTAAGATCTCCTAAGTACTTTCTGTCATAATGTTCACCCGTGTTTCTGCATCCAATATACAGTCTATGTCGAAGTCTCCTATTCTTGTTTCTATGCACTCTTTCTCTTTTAAAATATCTGATAAATTGATGTCTCTATGATCATTCAATGTTTCTTTCATCTGCAATAATATAGCCCTTGATTCTTTCTGGTTCTTTAGCATATTCTTAGTCTCCTGGCCTTCCTCGGGGTTTCTTGTCTCATATTCATCTTTTCAACTTTAGCAATCATTCTAGGGTAGTCCAAAACTTCATGGCCTATGGATTTACAACAAAGAAAAATAAGACCTTTACCAGGGAATTCCTTAGGAATATGTCCCGGTCTTCTACAACTATAACAAAGTGTCAATCCTCTCTTTCTCTTAAATGATCCCTAACCTTTCCTGTACTATGCACTGGGATCATAGTGATGGACTTGCAAAAAATTCTTTCTACTATCCTGCATCCACTTGTTAGTCCAAAAATTCTTTCTATGCATAGGAATAACATATCTTTCACTATTTCTATGAGATCTATTCATATCATATATTCTTTCTTCGAGATGTGCCCTAGTTTTTAGACTAGGACCAAATCTATCAAACATACCTAGATCCATTTTTTCAAACAAAAGTTTCCACTTATCTTACCTTTATCAAATCACAAAGCTTTAAGATCTTACCTCCTTTCTTCAGATTGGACTTCTTTTCTTAGCACAGAGCTTCACAAGTCAAGTAGAGTACTATGCACTACAACCACAGATCTACACACATAACTTTCTATTTTATTCAGTTCCCAACAATCACAGTTTTAGGTCCACGAAATAGAACTATTTTTTGGCACAGGGGCAGACCCAAGGTTCAACGCTTCAACATCACACCAAAAAAACCCTAACTACCGGCCCTTTCGACAACACCTGCGAAGAAAATGAAGTCTCACCCAAGGTAGAGGCAGGGGGGTTGTAGGACTCAAGTGTCTGCAACCTATCTGAGACACAAATATGTGATTACAGTAGTTAAAAGAGAACTTAGTAGTTAGCATTCATTAGAATTTAACACTTAGTCACATCGAAGGTAAAACCCTAATTACAAAACATTACAGTATTCAACAATATCTAACACATCCAGGCACTTAGCACTTAGCACTTAACACTTAGCATTCATTCACATTACTAAGCACTAAGATATTATATCAGATGCATCTAACATACATAAAGATGAACACACTAAGCATAAATCACATCAATCACACACAACAACCATAACACAAGATATATGTGGTTCACCCCTAGCATGGGGCTACGTACACCAACTCTTCGTCTTCTTTATTATCTTTTATCAATTTCCTTACATGCAAAAAGCATCAAAACCAACTTCGTATATGAAAAGAGATATTTGCACACCTCGCCGGATCCTCCTTCCCCAAGTTAGGTCACAACAAAAGGCCTTCTTACATAGTCTGCACATAATCTTCTTACAACCACTTTCACTTAGCTCTAAGTCTTAACTCATAGCATGAACAAAGCCTTTAGCTCCACACTAAGCTGATTCTACTAGTTCTCTCTACTAATATCATTATTTCTTACATCGCCTAGATATCTATTTATACATTACAAATGGGGCCTAAACATGGGTAAAACCATGGGCCGACATCCCATGCCCATTACATAAACCATAATCCCAAAAATTCCACAAAAGGGGGAGAGATCCCACGATCTCCACTTTTCCTGGTGCTCTGTCTTCGACCAACCTATCGAAGTCCCCAAAATTGGTCAAACATGACTAATGTTTCCACAAAATATGTTCAAGGGCCAACAGGCCCCCAACAATCACCTATGACTCATCTCGAGTCACTCTGGTCTGGGTAACTTTGCCTCGAAGGCCTTGATCTTGACTCAAGTTGGCTCGACCTAATGCTTCACTAGAGCCTCCTGCTCGGTGAACTCTTGAATAAATTTCTTAGTCACCGGTCCTTCCAAGAACATTTCTACTGTGCTGACTACTTGTTCTAGCTCTGCACCTTGTCCTTCAATCTCCTCAAAAAGTGTGCAAGCTTCATCCTGCACTGGCTAGATCCTCTGGTTCACTTCCATGACTTTACTCTAGATGGCATGGACCTATTTCTAAACCATGTGTTGTTCCTGTGACCTTTTCATCCTCTCGACCGATGACAATAGCTTTAACTATGCTTGCACTGTTGTTTCCTACTGCTTTGCCTCCTGGAGATATGACTCCAATGTCGTTATCTTTGGGTCCTCTGCAAGGCGCTCATAGGTCTATGCACTTTAACTATTGAGTTTCTTTCATTCCAAGGCCAATGCCTTGAATCTTTCGACTGCGCTCCTAGCAATTTCCTCTCTCTGATATCGCACTTCCTGCGGAGTGCTTGGCACGACTTTTAGTTCTAGTTCTACTATTCATTTTTGGAGCTTTTGAATCGATTCAATGAGCTTCCCCACCTAGATCTCAGTGGTTTCTTCTTCCATATATGCTAGGACCATCACAGAGTGAAGTGCTCTGGTTACTACTTCTTTAACTCCCATCTTCTCTGCGAGAAGATGTTCTTTCTCCTTCTATATCTGCTCTTTATCCTCTGCAAAATTTTCTTGGAGGTCATCTTTTTCTTGTTGCGCAACCCGACGTTTCTCTATGGATTCCTCCTTTGCTTGCTTCAGGGCCTATGTGGCATGGATGTTTTCCTCCTGGACACGACGAAGGCAAACCTCTATCGAGTCTGCTAGTTTGCGTAGCTGGGGAGGCTCATCTCCTACTTCTATGTCCCCTGCTGACAATGTCGCAGTAGGCACTGCGTGGCTTGAATAAAGAGCCTGATGTATCCCTTTGAGCTCCACCTCAATCCTGTTAAACATTGTCTCCTGTTTGGCTTCGCTTCACTGCACGATGTCCTATGAGGTATCTGATACAATGGAAATGATAAGGTCAATTTCATCCACCATGAGCACAGTGTGGAATGGGGGTTTATTGTCTTTTGACTTCTTCCGCGATGAAGGTTTCTTCGGGAAATCCTTTTTTTTCTTGGATGTTTCTATTTCTGTCATTAGATCTTTAGGTGGTGTTACTTCACCCTGATTATGCTTATCTTCTTCCCCTTCATCCTCTTCTTTGTCTACTTCATCACCTCCTCCCCCTTCAGGTGAATTTGGTGTTGTTTCCTTTGATGTGCTGCTCAATTCCTGTACCTCTTCCTTCTTTTTCTTCTTGTTACTGATGGGTGCATCATATTCTTCGCAAGTGACCATAGAGCTTCCGATAAGTTCAGGGTCGGAGATTTCCGCCTGGTCAAATGGTACAAGGAACTCTGTAGGCCATTCCTTGGTTATTTTTTCCATGTCCTCCTCTATGAGTTTGTAATAGGACTGGAGCTCTTCTTTGTGTTCGTTTCCATGCGCAGTGATATAAATGAAGTGCTTATCTACATGGAACTTTGCAAGCGGCCTGAACTGATGTAGTGTATTCAATGGGAAATATTCAATGTCCCTTTTTAGCTGTAGATAATAGATGTGGAGCAACACGTTTGACTGCCATTATTTTCCCATGTCGTTCAAATACTAGAGCATAGTGAACTTCACAGCTAGTGGTTCAAAAAATCAATTTTAGGGAAGGTAGCTCCTTCTGGCATCTCCCAAGCAATGAAGGCAATGAGGATAAAAAACTAGCTGAAATGAAACTCATAGCCCTGATCTTGAGCTTAACGGAAGTCTTGATCTAATTGGTTGACGAGGTATCTCACCTAGTTCATTTGTAGCCTTTCAATGCATCTTCCTACGAGGTCGACGACAAACCCCATGACCTGTGTTGGCCTGTTATTCCTGACAATATTACCAATGATCAGATGGAAATCTAGGTGCACTGTGCCATTCTGGATGGAGGTTTCCTTATAGCCCTGCTTCCCCTTCTCCACATCGCCATATGTTTCTTTTATTGTCTGTGCCAGGGAGCGATCTGCAACCTTTCCTTGGTAAAATTCCTATGGGTCTGGTCCTTGCATGCTCAATCCAGTGATCTAGTGGATCAACTTCAGATCTACTATGATGCACCTGCCCAACCATAGGTAACCACCATGGCAGCATGACAACGGGATTTTAATGCACGCGTTAACCTCTTGATGACTATCAAAGTGTGGTAACTTCATTACATTGAGGATGGTCGATATTGTGATGTCCATGGTCCACAACTGGGGAATTATGTTCAACTTCTTCCCCATTTTCTTGGTCAAATACTTGTGTGGTGCGAGAATTCCATAGTTTTTACAATCTCCCAAGTTGAAGTCGCTGATCTTCAATGTCATAATCCTCTCCAATTGTGGTCCTACTGCGCGTATCCCGTTTGGGAGGTATGCAGTGATTAATGTGTAGCTGAAGTCCTTCAGGATGCTGTCATGACTCATCGTGCCAGCTAGAGGTGGGATGTAGTCAGGTAGGATTGATGGGATGAGCTTCACATTTGCCAAGTCATCACGATGCTTGGTTCATTTCTCTGTCGCAGTTCAGGAGGGCCCACATCGATGTGTAGTCGATGGGGATGCTTGCACTCCTCTTGTTGACGAAACTTGTGCTCCTGTGGACATGACCTTCTCAGCCATGAGGTCTATGAGAATCTCTTCGACGGATTTCTCTACTTCGCTAAAGTCACCCGACATACACACTCAATATCTGATATGTTAGGTCGTTGAACAAATAATCAAGATAGCAAAACAGATGGCAAGGTCTCAATAAACATAGCACAGTAATAGTCATCTCTCCATGGGCTTGAATAATCACAATTGGAAAAATTGTTCTGGGTGAGACATGCGACGGACTAAATAGAAAACGTCATAATGGACTCCTCCAATGGGTAGGATTTCCTTAATAAATGCAATTCCATCCGTTATGGTGTGGTCCCAACTATCCAACGATGATATTTCCACCAATAACTACGTTTCTAGCCATTCTGGAGTGTCATGCTAATGGCTGAGATGCCTCTAATGGTCATATTGCTCCACTGTGGCGAAGTGCCAATCTGTGCTGCTTTGCTATTCTGGCGAGGTTTGAGTTCTGCAAGCCTTCCTTCTGGGAAGTCCTCTCTGGAACCTCTTGCAATTTTTCTAGCTTTGCTTTCTTCTTACTATTTTTTCTAGCTTTCATTCCTATGATCTGTGTCTCTAGATTCCTCTTTCCATTCTTGTTCTTATCTCCTCTTGGCATAGTAACTTCGCACGACTGAGGGTCTTTCACAGGGTTCGAGGGTAATACTTCTTCTCTTATTCTTTCTGGAGTAGATGCTCTACTCTCCTGTATGGATAAATTCTCTAAGTCTTCTTGCGTTCTTTCAACTTCGATATCTAGGTCTCTGGACCTCAGTTGCTTTGACTTGTCCTCCTGTTCTTCTATTAAGTGCTCTATTCTCTTAGTCATGAAATCTCTTAATTCTTTATTTTTATGTTCTCGAGCTTCCTCTTCTTCTTTCCGTCAGATCTGGCCTTTCTCAATCCAAGTCCTTCCTAACAAAAGTGAAAGGGGGTCATTGTTCTCAAAAAAATTAATAATCTCGAATTCTTCTTCTGTCTATGCTCCATAAGAAATCATAGGTACATGGGTAAGTATTCCACATAGATTTATCAAATTTCCTTTAAACAATCCTATTCCTCCCAGTGAAGGAACCACAACAGGGTTTCCTAAGATCTCCCAAGTACTTTCTGTCATAATGTTTGCCTGTGTTTTTGCATCCAATATATAGTCTATGTCGAAGTATCCTATTCTTGTTTCTAGGCACTCTTTTTCTTTTAAAATATTTGATAAACTGATGTCTCTGTGATCATTCAATGTTTCTTTCATCTGCAATAATATAGCCTCTGATTCTTTCTGGTTCTTTAGCATATTCTTAGTCTCTTGGCCTTCCTCATGGTTTTCTTGTCTCATATTCATCTTTTCAACTTTAGCAATCATTCTAGGGTAGTCAAAAACTTCATGGCCTATGTATTTACAACAAAGAAAAATAGGACCTTTAACAGGGCATTCCTTATCAAGATGTCACTGTCTTCTACAACTATAAAAAAGAGTCAATCCTCTCTTTCTCTTAAATGATCCCCAACCTTTCTTGTACTACACATTGGGATCCAAGAGTTGGACCTACAAAAAATTGTTTCTAGGATCCTGCATCCACTTGTTTGTCCAACAATTCTTTCTATGCATAGGAATAACATATCTTTCACTATTTCTATTAGATCTATTCATATTATATCTTATTTTTTTGAGATGTTCCCTAGTTTTCAGACTAGGACCAAATCTATCAAACATACCTAGATCCATTCTTTTGAACAAAAAATTCCACTTATCTTACCTTTATCAGAGCATAGAGATTTAAGATCTTACATCTTTTCTTCAGATCATACTTCTTTTCTTAGCATGGAGCTTCACAAGTCAAGTAGAGTACTGTGCACTACAACAACAGATCTACACATAGAGATTTCTCTTTTCTTCAGTTCCCAACAATCATAGTTTCAAGTCTTGACAACGTAACCATTTGTTGGAACAGGGGCAGACCCACGGTTCAATGCTTCAACAACGCACCAAAAAAACCCTAACTATTGACCCTTTCGGAAACACCTGCGAAGCAGATGAAGTCTCACCCGAGGTAGAGGCAAGGGGGGTTGCAGGACTCAAGTGTCTGCAACCTAGTTGGGACACAGATTTGTGATTATAGTGCTTAATAAAGCACTTAGTAGTTAACATTTATTATCATTTAACCCTTATTCACAGTGCAGGTAAAACCCTAATTACAAAACAACACAGTATTCAACAAGATCTAACACATCTAGGCAATTAACACATAGAAATAGAGCATATCTAGCATTCATTCACATTACTAAGCACTAATATATTATATCATATGCATCTAACATACATAAATATGACAACACTAAGCATAAATCACATCAATCACACACAACAACCATAACACATGATATACGTGGTTCACCCCTAGCATGGGGCTACGTCCGCCAACTCTTCATCTTGTTTATTATCTTCTGTCAATCTGTTTACATGCACAGAGCATTAAAACCAACTCTACATAGGACAGGAGATTTGTGCGCACCTCCCCAGATCCTCCTTCCCCGAGTTAGGTCACAACACAACACCCTCTTACACAGTCTGCACACAAGCTTCTTACAACCACTTGCACTTAGCTTTGCAAGTCTTAACACATAGTATGCACAAAGCCTTTAGCTCGGCACTAAGCCAGTTCTACTAGATCTCTCTACTAATCTCATGTTTTCTTACATTTCCTAGATATATATTTATACATTACAAATGGGGCCTAAACATGGGTAAACCCACGGTTCGACATCCAATACCCGTTACATAAACCCTAATCCCAAAAAACTCATAAAAGGGGGCGAGGCCTCGCGATCTCCACTTCTCCTGGCACTCCGTATCTGACCAGCCTATCGAATTCCAAAAAATTGGTCAAACATGACCAATGTTTCCACAAAACCTATTCAAGGGCCAACAATATTTAAATTACAATCCTTTCAAAATAGAAATCACACCTTGGAATTCAAAAACAATTTGAAATCTACATGTTGGGTGATGAGTTGTCGTCCACCTGGCTTGTTTAATTGTTGATGGTGATGGTATTGCATCAAACTACTTCACAAGGGGAAGATATGACCCATCTCATCACCTTGTAGAATCCCAATCATGTTGGTGCAGAAGAAAGATGGGACTTGGCGACTTTGCGTTGATGACTGGGTCCTAAATTAAATCACAATTATAAACCAATAATTGTAATGTACCCAACCACCCGCAGGCTGGGCATGCCACTTCATGTAACGTACCCAACCACCCATAGGATAGGCACACTACTTCAAGCCCACTTCTTGACTAATATCAAACTCTGATAAATTTCTAATTAATAAAGATGCATGAACTATGCACATGCATAGATCAAGATTCATATTACAACATAAAATAAATGAACCGTACATCATGCAGAATAATAACCAACAAGCATGCATATTATACATACAAATTTCATATATAAATAAATACACAATGAAAAATAAATATACAAGTAAATGAAACCATGACATAGAGAGAACTTATCTTTAATGAAATGATTCACTGATTGGCTGCAGACGAGTCAACACTCAAGCTCTCATAGGATTTTCAACACACATACAAACCCAAAGTACACCATCTCTCTTCTACCCAGCCTACACAACCCAAGAGAATGGACCCCCTTCTCTTCCACTTAGTCCCTCAGTATATCCACCTCCTTCCAGGGCTCTAGTGTATATGGCCAAGAATATCCATGTTGGGACTCTCAGGATTCACATCTATGGGCAAAACTTAACACATGCCAATACATATAAGACATGCAGGCATTAATTCATGGTTGGAATACACCAACAATCATTACTGCCAACCAAACCATGGCTCCTATCCAGACTTCATTTCTCTTTCCCAAGACAATATCAAAATGAATGAAGGATGAAGCATGGGTGAAAGAGTGAATGGATGAATGAATGAATGAATCCATGAATGAATGATCAAGTGAGTGAATGCATGAACCAATGAATGAATGAGTGAACGAGAGTGAAACACTGAATGGAAGAATGAATGAAAATAATAAATCCCCAAAATACCAAATATGGGTCTATATAATTCTTGAAAATCAAGAACCAGATGGCATTCCCCCATGAAGCTCATGTAATTGATATTCTTCATTAAAAAAATGGGTAATTAAAAATATAAAATAAACACTTAGCCCCCCAAGCCCCCTCTCTTGTGGAATCATATCCCTCCATAACTCTTTTCCTTGTCCGTCTAGCAACCAATGATGTATTTATTATTAATAATGATCAATACATTACATTTCCTAGGCACACTAGCCTCTTTTAATTGTTTGGGCACTCTGGCCTTTCATAATTAACAAAATACATTATTTAATACAAGACTCAAAACTAGGGTATTACATTCCCATCCCCCTTATTTTGGCACTGTCCTCGGTGCATGACATAAATAAAAATTTCAAAGTTGATTCAAAAATTTGTGGGTACTCTGCTCACATGGCATATTCATGCTCCCAAGTAAATTCTTCAGGACTGTAGTAGGTCCACTAGACTTTTACCATCTCTACAACTCGATTCTAGAGCATTTTGACCTTTCTATCCAATATTTTCATTGGTTGGACCTGGAAGTCTCCCTCAGTTTCTACCTGAATCAGATGCCAATCAATAACATGGTTAGGATCTTGTACATATTTTTTTAGAAAAGAGATATAAAATGCATTATGCACATTCATGGAAGTAGGCAATGCAAGCATGTATGCAACTGGTCTTATTTCGTCCAATATTTCAAATGGACCATAGAATCTGGATGTTAGCTTTGTACAAGTACCCAACTTCAAAGATCTCTTCTTGGGATTCACTTTTAAAAGAACACTCTCCCCCACTTTAAATTATCTAGATTTCATGTTCTTATCTACATATATTTTCTGTCTATCTTGAGCTTCCTTTAAATTCTGCTTAATTCTAACCATCTGGTCTTCCATATCCTTTAGAAATTCTAGCCCAAGTACCACTCTATCTGCTGGGTTGTCCCAACTCACTAGAGTATTTCATTTCCTACCATACAAAGATTCAAATGAGATCATTTTCAATGAAGCTTGATACCCGTTATTATAGGAAAAGTGAACCAAGTGCAAGTAATCTTCCCACTTAGATGGCTTATCCATCACATACATTCTCAACATGTCTTCAATTACTTGGTTGACTCTCTCTGTATGCCCATCTAACTGTGGATGATATGTTGTACTAAATTTCAGATTTGTACCAAATCCTTTAAACAATCCCCTCCAAAAATTTGAAGTAAACTTTGTGTCTCTGTCTGAGACAATTGTCCTAGGTATCCCATGCAACCTAGCAATCTCCCTTGTGTAAATTTCTACAATATTAGCTACTGTATGAGTCATTTTTACAGGAACAAAATGAGCATCCTTTGTCAATTTATCAACCACTACCATGATTGAATCATGTTGTCTTGTTGTCCTAGGAAATTTAGTTATAAAATCAATGGTTACCACTTCCCATTTCTTCTCTAGAATTGGTAATGGTTGTAGAAAACCCGTTGGGTGTCTATGCTCAACCTTCACTCTCTGACATTCCATACATCTGGAAATGTAATTGACAACATCCTTTTTCATTCCTTGCCAAAATAATTGTCTTCTTACTGCTGTAATTGTTTTTTGGTAACCAAGATGTTCGACATATGAAACATTATGCATTTCTTTTAATACCAAATTCTTAATCTCTTCAGAACTAGGAACATAGATTATATTTTTATGCATAAGTAATCCATCTTCCTTCATCTCATAATCTTGAATTTTTTGTTGTATATTTTCTTGTTGAAATCTTTCCTTTACCTATAGGTAATGTTGATCTGTGAAAACAACATCTAAAATTCTTCTCTTTAAATCTGACTGATGCATACTAAGAACTGTTGCATGCATGAGATGTACTCTTCTACTAAGTGCATCAACAACTTTATTTTCTTTTCCTTTGATATGCTTGATTTCAAAATCATATTCACTTAAAAATTCCAGCCATCTCATCTTCTTGGCATTTAAAGTTGGTTGTTCAAAAAGATATTTCAGACCACTATGGTCTTTTCTTAATTCAAATCTCTTCCCCATGAGATATGCCTCCACATCTTCAATGCATGAACAATGGAAGCAAGTTCCAAGTCATGTGTGGCATAATTCCTCTCATGTTATTTAAGCATTTTGGACTCATAACCAATGCCATGTCCATATTGAGTGAGAACTCCACCAAGTCCTTCCTTGCATGCATTTGTACATACCACAAAACTTCCATTTGGGTCAACAATATTTAAAATAGGATAGCTAGTAAGTAATTCTTTCAAAATATTAAAGTTCTCTTCACACTCTGTCGTCCATTCAAATTTAATTCCATTTTTTTTCAAAGAAGTGATGGGATGAGCAATCTTAGAGAACCCTGCTATAAATCTTTTGTAGTAACCAACTAACCCCATAAAATATCTAACTTTTGAAACATTCCTGGGTGCTGGCCATCATCTAATGGCTTCAATCTTCTCTAGATCCACTGCTATACCTTGTTTGAAATAATGTGTCCCAAGTAATGGATCCGTTCTTGCTAAAAAGAACACTTACAAAGCTTGGCATATAACTGATGTTCCCTCATCACTTTCAATACCAATATTAGGTGTTTCTCATGCTCTTCCTTTGAATTATAATAGACAAGTATGTCGTCTAGGAATACTATGAAAAAATTATCCAAATAATTTCTGAAATTCCATTCATTAAGAACATAAAGACAGTTGGCGCATTGGAGAGTCCAAATGGCACCACTACAAATTCATAATTCCCATACCTAGTTCTAAAGGTTGTCTTATGGATGTCTTCTTCCTTGATTCTTACCTAATGGTATCCAAATCTCAAGTCTATCTTTGAGAATATATTTTCCTCTATTAGATGATCAAAGAGTTCATCAATTATGGGTAGAGGGTACTTGTTCTTTAAAATAGATTTATTCAGTCGTTAAAAGTCAATACACAACCTCAAAGTTCCATCCTTCTTTTTGAAAAAGAGTATTGGTGCTCCCCAAGGTGAAACACTTGGACGTATGTACCCTTTCTTCAACAATTATTCTAACTTCATTTTAATTCTTTTAATTTAGGTGTACTAATTATGTAAGGTGTTTTTGATATCGAGGCAACTCTTGGCACTAAATAAATACAAAAATATATCTCCCTCTTTGGTGGAAACCCAAGTGCTTCTTGGAATACATATTCAAATTCTTGTAGTACCAAAAATTCTTCAAGGCTTAGCCCCTTTGTATTTTTTTGGTTCCTCCACATGGGCTGAATACAATTGATATCCTTTTCTGAAACATATCTTCAACTATAAGGATGAAATATCCCTTATAGAGATGGGTCTTAGAACTCATTTCACAAAGCTCTATTTTCCTTCTTCATCAAGACATGTACATGTCTTGTTATGATAATCTAGGACAACATGATGCTTGTCCAACCAATCCATTCCAATTAGAATATCATAAGACCCAAATGGTATAATATATATATCAACATTAGTATTCACACCATTAAGACTTATGGGATAACCTCTCACCATATCATGGGTTCTCCTTTTGGTCCCAACGATTGGTTGAACCAAACTTTATTTTTCAAGCTTACTTTTCTCCAAATGTAATGTATCCACTATTTTAGGATCAATGTAAAAATGAATTGTTCCCAAATCAACTAAAATAGAAACATAATGATTAATGATTTTACCTTCCACCTCGATCATATTGGATTGGTACTCTTCTTGTTGATCATCTAAGGCTACATATATTCTTCCCATGTCTTCTGCTATTGTAGCCTTTTGGATGTTGTGCATGGTCTTCACTTTGTCCTTTCCGTGAGGGAAATCCTTGTATAGGTGATCTTCTTTGCATCCCCAACATTGGATTGGTGGTCTTCCCCTTTTTCCCAATGAGTATTCTCTCTTAGATTCATCCTTAGCATATTGGTCAAGATGATTTTTATTGAAAGGAGGTTTGAATCCTTTCTTTCTCTGATCAAACTTCTCCTTCTTCTTATCCTTCCAAGATTTCTGCAAAGCCTCTCTACCCTTTCCTTTCTCATATAGGTACTTATCCTTCCTAATGGTCTCAGTCAAAGACCTAGGTTCATCATATTGAATCTTCTCTTTATAAAAGGATGGTAGTCCACTCAAGAACCTCTATATTTTAACCTTCTCATATTTTATAAACCCCACATACTTTAGCAGCCCCACAAACTTCTTTTCATACTTTTCCATGGTCATGATTCCCAACCCGAGTTCAAAGAAATACTGCATTTTCTTGTCACATAAGTTCTCTGAAAGGTACTCCTTCTGGATATATTTCTTGAATTGCTTCTAAGTGATCCTACTCTCATTAATGTGTTCAACTTGCTTCAGCTGATCCCACCACATAACAACTTTCCCATGTAAATGGTATGTGGAAATTTTGGCTTCTAGGTTTGATGAGTAGTTATGCAATTGAAAATACCTCCTGATTCCAAGCAACCATGCTTCAACATCATATTCCTTTTCTCTTTTACCATCACAGGATTGTAACACCCCAGGTTTTGAACCCCCATTTTATATAATGTATTGTAACAATGTTGAAAGGCCATAGTGACTATTAGCGATAAAAAATGCACCAACATTTTTGAAAGAACGATGCCTAATCTTGTAGGGAAAATTTGACTAGCTTCCCGAGCTCCAAATGAAGATATGAAAGAACGATTGGAAAGTTTAGGATTTTTAGATGTCGATCGACTATTTAAGCATGCAAAACGGACTCTCCATGACTGAGAAATTTGATTTTGAACAAATCTGCGCTTTCACCAGCGCAGAAGGCAGAATTATAACTAGGTAGCTGTTGAAAGCTCCGCCTTTCAACAACTAAGGAGCATATTTTTGGGTAAGTTAGCTGTTGAAATCCTGTCACAGCCAGAATAGCCAAATTTTCGCCCAGATCAGGATTTTTTGGGTTTGAATGGTTTGAATTCTTCTTCAATAAGCTGGTTATGAATTATCAAATCAAAATCT